>JACXGM010018564.1:0-18951 GCA_016801145.1 Umbra pygmaea | reverse complement strand
CATAAAGCAAAATCTACAATGGAATGGTTCACAAATAAACATATCCAGATGTTAGAATGGCCAAGTCAAAGTCCAGACCTGAATCCAATCGAGAATCTGTGGAAAGAACTGAAAACTGCTGTTCACAAACGCTCTCCATCCAACCTCACTGAGCTCGAGCTGTTTTGCAAGGAGGAATGGGCAAAAATTTCAGTCTCTCGATGTGCAAAAGTGATAGAGACATACCCCAAGCGACTTACAGCTGTAATCGCAGCAAAAGGTGGCGCTACAAAGTATTAACTTAAGGGGGCTGATTAATTTTGCACGCCCAATTTTTCAGTTTTTTATTTGTTAAAAAAGTTTGAAAAATCCAATAAATTTTGTTCCACTTCATGATTGTGTCCCACTTGTTGTTGATTCTTCACAAAAAGTTACAGTTTCATATCTTTATGTTTGAAGCCTGAAATGTGGCAAAAGTCGAAAAGTTCAAGGGGGCCGAATACTTTCGCAAGGTACTGTAGTTTCCTCCAAACATAATTCATGTGATTTTAAGCTGACGAGAAAACAGGAACAAAAAAAGAAAGGAAGAAAAATTGCAGCAGGTGATCTGGACTCAATTAAAATTTTAAATATTTGACTGTAGCAGAAGCCAGTTTGTTTGCCAAATTCTGGAAACTGATACAAGAATAAGTATCTGCATGCACAAGTGAAGCATGTTGGAAGTTCCTTGCAGGTTTGGGGCTGTATTTCTGCAAATGGAGTTGGGGATTTGGTCAGAATAAATGGTCTCCTGAATACTGAGAAGTACTGGCAGATTCTTAGCCATCATGCAATACCATCAGAGAAACTTCTGATTGGCCCCAGATGTTTTCTGCAGCATGACAATGACCCCAAACATACAGCGAAGTTCATGAAGAACTATTGTCAATGTAAAGAACAACAAGGAGTCTGGTCTGGAAGTGAGTCACAGAGCCCTGATCTCAACATCATCATGTCTGTCTGGGATTACATGGAGAGAAGCAACTGAGGCTGCCTAAATCCACAGAAGAACTTAGGTTGGTTCTCCAAGATGTTTGGGCCAACCTACCTGCCGAGGTCCTTCAAAAACTGTGCGAATCCGGAAAGTATTCACAGCGCTTCACTTTTTCCACATTTTGTTATGTTACACCCTTATTCTGAAATGGATTCAACGACTCAGAAGTGTGTTTGAAATCTTAACAAATTTATTTAAAATAAATGTAAAAAGTACATTATTCACAGCCTTTGATATGACAGCTTTTCTCCTGATCACTCACTTTGCGTTTTGTTCATTGATAAATATAAACTATTTACATGTCTATTTTTGACAGTATTCTTTCACACCTGCCTAAAATATTTGCACAGTACTGTACATGTGTATACACATTACGTGTGCAGTTATACAACAGGTACAATAAAAGTTGAGCATTAGAATTATTGTCCATACTTATTTATATTCCGGACCGTATTGACTGGGGAGGTAGATCACATGGATAGGTAGATTATAGTATGAACTATGACAGTCCCTTGCGGATAGATTATATCAAGTTTAACAGACCAATGTGTCTAGAGGTAGACAAAAGGGTTAGAAATAGCATGTTGCCCTATGTACAGCCATATCATTGGTTCAGGCCATTTAAGTTTGATTGTCTTCTGAATGAATCTATTACACACTCTGGTTTTCGACCAAATGCTTATGAACTGAGCTGTAATGGTACATGTAGGCTATTAGTAACCGCACCATAACCGGTGCAATTATAAAACATTAAATTATAAATAATTGGCTAGCTGTGTGTTCTGACACCTTTATATCAGAACCAGCATTCACTTTTTCAGCAATTGCTCGACTGTTGGATCGGACCACACGGGCCCTACTATATGGGCCAGCCTTCGCTCCCCACATGCATCAATGAGCCTTAATTGGCCAGGGGCGTCAATTGGGTATGGCAAGATATGGCAGCTGCTATACCTTAGATTTTAAAAAAGAATACAATAAAACATAAAAAACAATTTCACTTGTATGCCTTAAAATATAACAAAATTTGTTTGCGCTCAATAAAACAAGTTTGACTTCTTTTTCAACCTACGTCCTTTGTTTATCCAAATCATGTACTGTATAATGTACAACCTATTCGTAACGGCTAGGTTACGTATTACGCAGCTAAACTTAAACATAATTCTGGGTGGGAACTCAAATCTGGGGCTAACAACTTTGCATTCTCAGAGCGTATTAAGATGTTCCGCATTCTGCGACATATCCTGTGTCTACAACGTCCAATGAGAGCTTATTTTCTGTTTTAAAATGTGACAAAAACATCTAAAAAGAAAATATTATCTCAGAACAACAAGGAGGGATGACAGATTAACCCACATATGCTTATGGCTGTGAAATATACACTGGTAAAAAAACATTAAACATTGATGATCTGATAGACAGTTAAGGCCCAGACGCTACCCTCTTATGGACTAAACCAATAGGAGAACACTACAGCACCAGAAGGTAAGAAGATGTGAATGTCTTCCTCTTAATCCAAAGAGCAAATAATCACAGACAGCAGCTTGCTGCTATTTGATTAATTGTATTTTAGTTAACCATTGTTGGCTTTGTCAAAGCATAATGATGTTACATTAGAAGCAATATGCACCACTATTGAGCAAAGAAATTGGAATTAACTGTGCACGGTGCTTCATAGTTATTCTGACCAGGATGTATGAAGCTATTCAGGGTCCTCTGTTTTGGTGAGGCCAAAATTTCAATTGACACTCAATTGCAGAGTGAATGATTTCAACACTGCCTCTCTAGTAGCAAATGTCTCTGCAATCCCAATATGCACAGGTTGATGATGGTTATCAACCTAGAGTTCTATTTAGATACAGAAATGCAGGGGGGGGGTTCTGTGTGGCAAAGTGGACCATGTCAGTTACCAGCACAACTACATCACCGTGTCAGGGTTTGCTCCAGAAACAGAAATGTGTCAGTCAGTCATAATTTCAATAAAAAAATTAGGCGCATGTTTAAATGTGCACAAATGGGTCTTTGGATGTACAGTATGCCACTGCTTAATAGTGCCAAATCAACACAACCATTTGTTTTTGTCAGCCAATGACGAAAGATTTGAGCGAGGCAGGTTTCCCAGACTGCATCGTCAGTCAGTCCTAGGGATAGCTTTCCTCTTTGGTCCGGTCTCATAGTGTGAAGCCTATTGAATGAGGGGGGATATTTAATGTCCTCTGAGGGTTCAGAGTGTGTGTATGTTCAATATGAAACAGGGGCCCCTAGCAGTCATGCCAGCCCCCATTGATTTAGGCTCTGATTCAATGCCACATCCTAATGGGAAGGACCCTGATCCGGTTTGTGAACATTGCAGAGATTAGAGCACAATGGGACCCGTGCCAGTAATACAGTTTAAAGCCACACCCTGAAGTTTGTAATTTAGAGAATGAAATATGTCCAGTCTGGTTAAGTCCTCTCAGGATTGCAAAGCTAGTCACATAAACACCTCAGGATATTAGGGTGCTAATCTTTCTACTGCACCAAATACAACAGCTACTGCAGAGAACACACCCCTCTCTCTCTCTCCTCTACCTTCACTCTCTCCCTGTAGTTTTGGGGTTGGATGGTACTGGTGAATGCAGAGTAAAACTGCACCATGCGGCACCAACTGTCCCTGGGGGCATGGTAATTCAGCTTAGCCCTGTGGTAAATTAGAGGGTTGTGTTCTCAAAACAGAGCTCTCTGACTGACTCTGCTACTAACCGCCCCTCTCATCGACTCTCCCTATTCACGGCACAGGGCGAAGGCAGAAATACTGTCTGTACACAGCCCAACGGTTCATCACTGGCAGTTTAATTGCCACGTTAGAGAGTGGTGGTTCCTGAAACAAACAGGGAACACAAGGACATTGTTTTGATTCATCAATTTTAATGGCTGTAAATGCCATTGCATTGAAAATGGATTAGCATGATTTTAAACTCCTGAGCATACGACATGTCAAAATTTGAAGAGGTTGGGCTACAGCAGCTGAGGACCACGCTCCTGTCAACTAACCGAAAGATGAGACAGTGGGCATGTGATCAAAAACTGGACTGAAGGTTGGAAAATGTCACCTAGTCAGATGATTCTTGATTTCTGCTGTGACATGCAGACGGTAGGGTCAGAATTTGGCGTGAACCCTATGAATCCCTTCTGCCTCGTATCAATGGTAGGATGTTAGTGGTGTAAGGGTGGAGAACGTACTCTTGTTACCGTGAGCATAATTATTGAAACCAATTTAGCCTAATTTGAATATGACAGCATACCTACAGTATAGGCTACATTGATGCTGATCACATGCTTCCTTTATGGCCACAGTCTGCTTTCACATGGTTATTTCCAGCAGGATTCTTCCAGCAGGATACTGTCCCATGTCACAAAGCAGGCATTGTCTTAAGCTGGTGACATGAACATGAGAGTGACTCTCCAGCTCTCTATCCAATTGAGCATCTTTGGGATGACTTGGAACCAGAGGGTTGTAGAATGAATGTGTTGCAAGCACTATGATACTGTAAACACTAGATAGGTAACCTGATAATGTTGCCATGGAATATGTAGATACACACTGCTGGTCAAAACTTTTACAACACCCAAGAATTGACACGTGTTTTGATAGAAATTGATACCTTCATTCATCAAGGTACCATTAAATTGATTAAAAAATCACAGTCAACACATGATCAATTACAGATGAGCTACTATACAGGTTTCATTATTAGGTCACTGAACTAATGGCTGCTTAAAATTTAGATTTGCAGATATGTTTATAAATCATTCATTTTCAACAGTGATAGACATTTGCAACATTGGTAATGTCTTGGATATATATTTCAATCATTTTAATGTCACCTTTTTGAATTCATATTAAAAACTCCCTGGGTGTTCTTAAACTTTTGAATGGTAGTGTATCTAACAGGTGACATGGTGTATGTGTGTAGTGTTGGTTTGGGGGGGGTTGTAATCTGAGATGAGCTCATGGTCTAGGACTTTAGCTAAAAGGGGGTGTTCATTCACACTTAATGGCTGTGCCTGACGTGAATGTTGCTCATCCGCCAGTTTGTTGGTAGCCTGTAAGTGCAGCCTTTAAGTCTCTGAGTGTCGTTGTTGCACTAATGAGTCCGTGCACAAATGTTTTTGCTGTCATATATTATGTGATACTGACATACCTTAGGAACATCACCCAGGTAGTGGCCTCGGGATCTAGCCGTCTAACGTGCTGCCTCTTGTGAACATGTACCGCTGCAGCATGAGTGTAACGCTGTCCATAATGAGTGGGTCGGAGGCAATTGCGTACATGTATATCCACCAGAGTTTAATTTAACTTAGTAGCAAGCACAACTTAGAACAAAAACAATACTGAAACAACTGAAAACAAAGGTGCATAAGCTACAGTAGGTGCTAGATTTGTAATCAATATAACTTATAGTACCACGAAGGAAGACTCAACGTAGATTAT
Source organism: Umbra pygmaea (assembly GCA_016801145.1). NCBI lineage: Eukaryota > Metazoa > Chordata > Actinopteri > Esociformes > Umbridae > Umbra > Umbra pygmaea. The sequence continues at coordinate 13,465 of JACXGM010018564.1, read as the reverse complement.
AACTGGCACAATAGTAATACATACGCATAAGAAGAATGTGGGAGCAGCACACATGGACAGCCTACATGGAAACAATATCAGACAGAAAACATGACAAACACAGGAGTATTTATGTGCTGGTAATGCCTGGACTAAGGATACACAGCTGATGACACTGATTAGACAGTTAAACCAGTATACTTCAAGCATTTTAAAGTGAAAGAGAGCGGAGTGTGGTGAAATAGCAGTAAACTACATCAAAACTACCCTGCAGCGGTATATGTGCACCGGCCGCAGCAGCTTAGACCGCCGCGCTACCCGAGAACACCATGTCTGACTGGACCGTTCGTCTCTGTCCCCAGGTGCCCCATGCAGGCGTGTGGCCCGGCGGCCGGCTCTCTGCTCCCCTGAACATGAACCACTACGCCAATAAGAAGAGTGTGACAGAGAGCATGCTGGATTTGGCCTTGCTCATGGCCAACGCCTCTCAGCTGAAGGCTGTCCTGGAGCAGGGCCCAGACGTCTCCCTCTACACCCCCCTCATCACTCTAATTTCCCTCTCCCTGAGCCTGCAGGTCGCTGTGGGAGTCCTCCTCATCTTCATTGGTGAGGGTGACAATGTTGTCTCTCTCTGGGGGACGTTGTTAGAAATGTGTATGGAATTAAACACTTTGCGGTTGCGGCAATCAAACCCACACAACAGTGTTGAATTCTACACCTGTGGACTGGTTGCTGTGGTAAAGACTGGCGGCAAACTAGTTCTGCTCAGAGTCATATATTTCTGACAGGTTTGCCAATGTTTCTCGCTACCTAGAATTTTCACCACTGCAAATTGATAAAATACAGACCACATTAACAGCAATGTGCACTTAATATGGGTAGCGCACCTACATTATAAATATGTCCAGTGAAATCAGATTTGCAATAAACAATGCTGTACAGAGTGGGATAAATGTTATCCTAGATGTTCATTAATATTAAGACCTGTTCATTTACTCTCTATTGTGCCTGATAACAACAGGCTCTTAATAGGGAATTGAGGCATCCGTTCTAAAAGGAACATCATGGCTTCTGTTTTAAATCTGGACAAACACTCTAAACAGAGTACTTTGATGTACAGCCATACTGTCTGAATGGAGCTAAATGCAGTCAAAACCTCATCTGAGATCACATGTTTAAAAAAATCCTCAACCCTCACACGTCATGGTGACCTTGGTGGTGCAGAATGACCTGTAAAATTTCCTGTCAAAAAACCTATTGCAGCTGGCGAAGTGTAGCTATGGTAACAGGCGTGTGATTTTTTTCGGCAGGTCACTGGGTTTTAAGGGCTTTTCCAAATAGAGTTCTCCCGACAATGCATTTAATTTAAATAACATTTAAGTAAGAAGTGAATACCATTTTGGATTTAAACTTGCAATGGCAAAGTTTCGAGTTCACAAAGCTGGGCAATAAGTTGAAAACATGCCCACACAACTTAATTCACACAACTTAATTCTGTGAAAATACTATCAGTTGCTTTTGAGCAACAGGTCAAAATAGTTGTAGTTCAGTATACTGCACTGTTCTACCATTGTTAGACCCCAACTATGGGATGTTAACCACACAATTCAAATGATTTGGATTCACAATGTTAAACCAATTTCAGGTTCTAACCAATCATGTTACACAAACCACAGGGCCCTGTTTTACATGGCTGACAAGCACCACTTTCACAACTGCTGGCAGAACACAACAGCCATCACACTCTCCTGGTTCCCCTCCCTCTCACATTCCTTTACAATAGTAATCCCTCCCCCAAAACCTCACCCTCTCTTCTCCTCACAGCTTATCTCAGCTGACATTCTCTCTGGTCCCACCCTCTCCATCCCCCATACTGCCCCAGATCAGATCGTTGATGCCTGCTGTGAATGCCCTATATACCATGCCCCCAGTGCCGGGCCAGACACACTCACACGGCCAGAGACAAACAGGTTCATCGCAACTGCTTAACCTCTGCCAAGCTGTCCTATAGGCGCACATACACACGTCACATGATCACAACATCTGCATCCACTACTAACACCAAATTTACAGGCGCCATTATCCATGCGTCTCTGAAACACTGGCACGGGTTGCAAATGTTTTCCATTTTTTTGTTCGTGCTAATCAGTGTACCTTGGTCATATGTTCTCCCCGAGTTGAGTTGGCAGAGTTCAGTCCCCGGCCACATGAGGACCTGGCCTGATAGTAGCAGTGAGTACAAAGCAGAATGTAACTATGAGCTGTCTCGTGTCCCTGGCTAGCCACTGTTATTGCATCATGATTAGACTACATACAGTACCTGATGAGGAAAATTCTGCTGGAGTGTAGCCAAACAAAGCATATTGAACATTGCAGAGGCATTTTTCTTATTAAGTTTTGGTTTAGGCTAAAACATACTATAAAGGTTGGTGATAGATTTGGGTTTTCATGTTAGGGGTTAATGTTAGGATTAGGGTTTCAGTTTAGGGGTTAATGTTAGGATTAGGGTTTCAAATTACGGGATAAATTTAGGATTAAGGTTTCAAGTTACGAGTTAACGTTAAGATTAGGGTTTCAAATTATGGGTTACTGTTAGGATTAGGGTTTCAGGTTAGGGGTTAATGTTAGGATTAGGGTTTCAGTTTACAGGATAAATTTAGCATTAGGGTTTCAGGTTATGGGTTAAATTTAGGATTAGGGTTTCAGGTTAGGCATTAATGATAGGATCAGGGTTTCAGGTTATGTGTTAATGATAGGATTATAGTTTCAGGTTACGAGTTAATGTTAGGATTATGTTTTCAAATTATGGGTTAATGTTAGGATTAGGGTTTCAGGTTAGGCATTAATGATAGGATTAGGGTTTCAGGTTATGTGTTAATGATAGGATTATAGTTTCAGGTTACGGGTTAACGTTAGGATTATGGTTTCAAATTATGGGTTAATGTTAGGATTAGGGTTTCAGTTTAGGGGTTAATGTTAGGATTAGGGTTTAAATTTACAGGATAAATTCAGGATTAGTGTTTCAGGTTACGGGTTAACGTTAAGATTAGGGTTTCAATTTATGGGTTAATGTTAGGATTAGGGTTTCAGGATAGGGGTTAATGTTAGGATCAGGGTTTCAGTTTAGGGGTTAATGTTAGGATTAGGGTTTAAATTTACAGGATAAATTCAGGATTAGTGTTTCAGGTTACGGGTTAACGTTAAGATTAGGGTTTCAATTTATGGGTTAATGTTAGGATTAGGGTTTCAGGATAGGGGTTAATGTTAGGATTAGGGTTTCAGGTTAGGGGTTACTATTAGGATTAGGGTTTCAGGTTATGGGTTAGATTTAGGATTAGGGTTTCAGGTTAGGCGTTAATGATAGGATTATAGTTTCAGGTTATGGATTAATGTTAGGATTAAGGTTATGGGTAATTGTTAGGATTAGGGTTTCAAATTACACATTAATATTAGGATTAGGGTTTCAGGATATTTAAGGATTAGGATTTCAGGTCATTTTAGGATTAGGATTTCAGGTAATGGGTTAGATTAGGGTTTAAAGCATTAGGGGAGGACATAGGATTTTGAATACTTATTTAGTCCCCACAAGGACAGTAAAATATTAAAGTATGTGTGCATCAGCTAATGTGTACCAACTGTTCCCCCTCACAGTGCGGTGGAACGTGAATGACCAGGGAAAGCACTTTAGGCTGAATGTAATGGAGAACCTGGCCACAGGCCTCGTCTTTATCATCGTTGTGGTCAACGTCTTCATCACTGCCTTTGGAGTGCAGAGACCCAATCAGAACGACTGAACTGAGAATCGATGTGCCCAACCAGTCCTTCAAGTATGATCCAAACACACACACACAAACACTTATTTTCTTTTATCTTTTAGTCATTTATCCAGAGTGACTTACAGTGAGTGCATCCATCTTAACATGGGTAAGTGGCAAAACCACTCAGTCCTCTGAGGTACATTTTCACTCAGTGCAGAAGTTCATCAGCAAAGTCAGTACATGACTCAGCAGCTTTCCTGTTCTCCATATATCTGCTGACCTCTATCTAGTCAGGCCTACTCACAGCCGCCTGACACACCAACTGTTCCAGGGCTTCATGGAAACCTGTACTAGAAACAACACTCCCAACCAAACCCCACTTGTGTTTATTTACCAGTCCAGAAGCCTTTTGTCCTAGTGAATTAGGGAGTGGGTTTGCTTTGATAAACAGCACTGTGTTTGTTTAAGGGGGACAACAGGAAGCCTGGGACAACAGCCAGGGCCATGTGACTGTCACCTCTGTCCACCTTCTGCCCTCCCCCAGTTACCCCCCAGCAAGCACCAGACACTGACAAGCACACGCACACAAACACACGCACACAAACACACGCACACTCTAACACAGCTTGGAGAAAGACTGAGAACAGGGTTTACATTTTTTATGATTTATAAAATGAACGGTCAATGTAGTGGTTCTTTTCTAGACAGCCTGTGCCACTGGCTCTGCAGGTTTCACCAGCATTGGTATGTTAGAGAAAAGAGAGGGAAAGAGGCTGTAAAGTATCTCACACTTAAAGCACGGACCTACTACTCAGGTCCGCCAAACCACAATCAAACTGCAATTTATTGGAAGAAATTATTGCAGCATTCAGCAGCAGTTGATGTGAAACTTGCTCAGTAAAAAACAAGTGTTGCACAATTTCAAGGAATTGCAATATTCAAGCTGGTGGCTCATCTGAAAATAGTTGTTGTCAGAATGTAGCCCATCTAGGAGCTGAGAGGAGTGTGTGTGAGTGTGTGTGAGTGTGTGTGAGTGTGTGTGTCTGTGTGTGTGCGGTCATTTGGCTGTGTGTGATGACTCACTATCCTGAGATGGAACCGCTAATTAAACTGTGACCGTGATTAGACGGTGTCTCCCAACCATCACAGCACACACTTAACATCCCCTGTGGCTTTCTCAGACTCTGAAGACATGCTTGTTTTACCGCTCAGCCCCCAGGCTTGAACACTGCTCACGGTCAATCATTTTGCAAAATCCATTTCACATTTCAGTTGTTAAAAAAAACATCATAGCTTTCTAGTTCTTAATGTGACAGGAGGACCTGTAACCACGTTGTACTTTGTCTGAGAGAATGACTAACTACCATTAATGACATACTTTCTCTTTTTGTCTGGTAGCTGCCATCGGTAACTATGGAGACATGCAGATGGATCCATAATGTGACACACCAAAAGAATGCCCTGTTTATACCTGGTTCTAAAATGCCTCCCTTTATCCTTTTTCCAATATTACCTAGTTAGCCTAGTCAAACGACAGGGGAATAAAATACATAATGTAATCTGATCTGATCTTATTAGTATACAACAAACAAATGGGGTGGACTAGGGTGCTCTATCAGTGTTAGCCTGAATGTGTTTACTGCTGCAGCATGTGTTCTACTGGTAATTCAGCACATTCTTTCCTATCATATTCTGTTTAATAAAGAAATTAAATTCACAATACCTGGACAAATATAAACTACATCAAGTAAAGATCAAGCGGTAGTTGTAAACAGGGCCATAGACAGATGTAAACACGTTATATTCCTATGGATCTTATCAGATTTAAACGAATACACCCCTGATGGTCGGAGGACTGGAATAGAAATGTCTGAAGGATTCCATATTCAGATGGATTTGGGACTATTACTGTAGCTGTCTTGTCCGACTTGGAATCAAAGAGAACAAATCAATCCAGTGACACCATCCAAACATTCTGTTCCAACTATCCAGTAACTGCCTTTCACAAAAACTCAACTGGTTGCGTCTGCAGACGTCCAGCTACGCACAACCTGTCTGTGTCTATTCCAAATAGAAATGAAAATGTGTAAAGTTACTATGGCTACTTTCATCACCATCTGTTTCATAGTGGTGTCTGGACCATGCCAAGAGTGCCCTCTAGTGGTGTACAGGGCGCCATTGCAATTAGACCTTGTTAGATTGGCAGCTCTTATCACAGATTTACAGTACCTCTTAACAGAATTTATCATCAGAAGCATCTTCCTGTGTCTGAAAAGAAGCACCTCATGAATTGACATGCATATATTTTTAATATACCATATAGTTCAATGACAGATGTAAAATAATTTCTGTCTCTAGTTTTCTAAAATGGAACAATATTTCTCACTGTGAACCACTCAGTTTGACTTTGTGAGTTGTGAATTTTATTTCATCCCAGTCATGATTTTGTTAATAATTTTATCAAATATATTATACCAGGTGCTTATTTCTTGTATGCTACATATTATTTATCCTATGCAGGTATACATATGTTCCTGCAACAGATCCCCAAAATCTGACCCAAAATGTTTTTCAGTATATTATGGTGATACTCTACAGTGATGTCTGATCCAGGGCTACAGTTAGCAGTACATGGTTTTATCATTGAACAAGTAGCTCAGTGCAAATACCTTTGATGACATGCCAGTAGTAGAGTATACGGTTGTTGATCACGGAGTAAGGCACGGGCTGGAGACATTAAAGTAAGATATTGCCCAAACACTGTAATACAATTTATGTTAAAATTGTAACTATAGATCATTTACAGTGCACCTGGAAAGTATTTAGAGCGCTTCACTTTTTCCACATTTTATGTTACACCCTTATTCCGAAATGGATGAAATTCATTATTTCCCTCAAAATTCTACAATTAATACCCCATAATGAAAATGTGAAAGAAGTGTGTTTGAAATCTTAGCAAATTTATAAAAAATAAAAAATGAAAAAAAGCACATCGACATAAATATTTACAGCCTCTGCTCAATACTTTGTTGAAGCACCTTTGGCAGCAATTACAGCCTGAAGACTGAGTATGATGCTACAAGCTTGGCACATCTGTGTTTGGGCAGTTTCTCCCATTCTTCTTTGCATGACCTCTCAAGCTCCATCAGGTTGTACAGCCACTTCCAGATCTCTCCAGAGATGTTCAATCAGGTTCAAGTCTGGGCTCTGGCTGCGCCACTCAAGGACATTCACAGAGTTGTCCTGTAGCCACTCATTTGTTATCTTGGCTGTGTGCTTAGAGATGTTGTCCTGTTGGAACATGAACCTTCACCCCAGTCTGAGGTCCAGAGCACTCTGGAGCAGGTTTTCAGCAAGGATGTCTCTGCACATTGCTGCATTCATCTTTCCCTTGATCCTGACTAGTTTCCCAGTTCCTGCCACTGAATAAGATGCCCACAACATGATGCTTCCACCACCATGCTTCAATGTAGGGATCAGTGATACCAGCTACTCTAATCTGACGACTTTTTTTAGTAACAAGTAATCTAATGCGTTACTATTTTTAAACCATTAATCAGATTAAAGATACTTTTCCAAGTCACTGTGCATTTTCCTTAGTAAAAAATATATATTTTTCCTTTCTTCTTGCATCTCTGGGAGTGAAGTCACGTATGCGACAAGTCACGTTTTCAGCATGAGGACAGTCGGAGCCGGTGCTAGCAAGGCAAGAACCGTTTACCTAGCAACACTTATGCCAGCAACATGAACTTGGATTTTCCTTTTCAAAATAATAGCGCTAGTAATTCAATATAATAATTGTTAATTCATTGCAAAGATAGGTAGTGTGTCCATGTTCATGTGTTGCTAAAATTAGAGTCTGTCGGATGAAACAGACTTTAGTGAATGTTTTTAAAATGTAATCATGTTTTCACATGAGACAATGACAATATATTCAATCAAATTGTGTGCACAAAGTATTTGTTACTCTTATTAATAAAAAGTTAACATATTAAATTATTTTTTTCCTATCATATACTCTTAATGTTTCTTTACACACAGTACAACTTTATAATGAACAAACAATGATTATTGCAGTGAATTACAACTAGCGCTATTATTTTGAACAAGTTACATACACAATGCAGATTATAAATAGTAAGTTTCCATCACAGTGTTAACAGTTAAATATGTCAAGTCAAGAAACTGTCATTATTTTATTTTTATAAAACCAAGTATTTATGTTAAGTGAAGTCAAGAAAGACTGTTTTTTTTTATAAACTTGTATTCAACTTAAAATGTCAGGAGATACATTGTTGATGGTACTGTTAAAAATGCACTTCCAATAAAGTGAGTGTTGGAAAAACCGGTTGTCATTTTTATGTTGAGGAGGTGCGGGAGTTGTCGTCAGCAGCTGAATTTAACTAATAAAGTAAATTGTAATCTAACTTAGTTACTTTTAAAATCAAGTAATCTGTAAAGTAACAAAGTTACTTTTTAAAGGAGTAATCAGTAATCAGATTACTTTTTCAAAGTAACTGTGGCAACACTGGTAGTGATGGTATTGGCCAGGTGATGAGCGGTGCATGGTTTCCTCCTGACATGACGCTTGCCATTCAGGCCATAAAGTTTAGTCTTTGTTTCATCAACCAGAGAAATGTTTCTCATGTTCTGGGATTCCTTCAGGTGCCTTGTGGCAAACTCCATGCGGGCTCACATGTGTCTTTTACTGAGGAGTGGCTTCCATTTAGCCACTCTACCATACAAGCCTGATTAGTGGAGTGCTATAGAGATGGTTGTTCTTTTGGAAGGTTCTTCTCTCCACAGAGAAACACTGGAGCTCTATCAGAGTGACCATCGGGTTCTTGGTCACCACCCTGGCTAAGGGCCTTCTCCCCCGATCGTTGAGTTTTACCGGGCAAACTCTAGGAAGCGTCCTGATGGTTCCAAACTTCTTCCATTCACGGATGATGGAGGCCATTGTGCTCATTGGGCCCTTCAATGCTGCAGATATTTTTCTGTACCCTTCCCCAGATCTGTGCCTCGATACAATCCTGTCTCTGAGGTCTACAGACAAATTCTTTGGACTTCATGGCTTGCTCTGTGCTCTGATATGCACTGTTAACTGTGTGACCTTTTGACCTTATATAGACAGGTGTGTGCCTTTCCAAATCATGTCAAATCAACTGAATTTACCACAGGTGGACTCCAATCAGGTTGTGGAAACATCAAGGATGATCAATGGAAACAGGATGCACCTGAGCTCAATTTTGAGTGTCATGGCAAAGGCTGTGCTTTTTTCATTAAAAAAATATATATTTACAAACATAACAAAACATTGAAAAAGTGAAGCACTGTGAATAATTTTCAGATGCACTGTAGAAGTTCAATCTGCTGATTAAAAGTACTGGCTGCACAGATATTTAACTGAAATGTTTAGGACTTTCAGTGATGAAACTTTCACTTAGCCAAGCCATCTTAAACTATAGTGTTTAAAGGTACTATTTGTAAAATTCTAGCTATAACAACAGAAAAAGTTTCTCTTTCAAGTGACCAGTTGATACAATTTGTAAAAAATGTATTTCTTGATACAAACAAATACAGGTCCTTCTCAAGAAATTAGCATATTGCGATAAAGTTCATTATTTTCCATAATGTAATGATAAAAATTAAACTTTCATATATTTTAGATTCATTGCACACCAACTGAAATATTTCAGGTCATTTATTGTTTTAATACTGAATATTTTGGTACACTGGTAAATGGTTTACTGACCATGGTATTACTGTGTTCAATTGGCCTGCCAACTCTCCTGACCTGAACCCCATAGAGAATCTGTGGGATAATGTGAAGAGGAAGTTGAGAGACGCAAGACCCAACACTCTGGATGAGCTTAAGGCCGCTATCGAAGCATCCTGGGCCTCCATCACACCTCAGCAGTGCCACAGGCTGATTGCCTCCATGCCACACTGCATTGAAGCAGTCATTTCTGCAAAAGGATTCCCAACCAAGTATTGAGTGCATAACTGAACATAATTATTTGAAGGTTGACTTTTTTTTTGTATTACAAACACTTCTTTTATTGGTCAGATGAAATATGCTAATTCTTTGAGTTGGGTTTTCATGAGCTGTATGCCAAAATCATCAGTATTAAAAAAAAAAAATGACCTGAAATATTTCAGTTGGTGTGCAATTAATCTAAAATATATGAAAGTTACATTTTTATCATTACTTTATGGAAAATAATGAACTTTATCACAATATGCTAATTTCTTGAGAAGGACCTGTATATAAAATTGGCAAATCTGTTCCATCAACCCCCATTGCAAATCAGGTTTATTGTCAAAATGTACAGACTTTCAGCTGTTTGCAATGAACAAATCAATAAAAAGCATTTAAAATATCTCAACACAACAAATGCTTCAATTGTTTTCCCCAAATTTAACTGCAAAGGCAACTGTTAATTACTTTTCCGGTCTCAAATTTATTCAACCCCTTTATGGCAAGCATCTTTAGAACATATTTTTGCTGTTATGACTTGCTGCAAGTGAGATGCTTAGACACCAGCCTCTGGCAGCATTCCTGAGGAATCTTAGCCCATTTCTCATGAGCAATGGCCTCTAGTTCAGTAATAGTTGTGGGTTTGTGTGCTGTAACTGCCTTCTTCAAATCCCACCAGAGATTTTCTATGGGGTTCAAGTCAGGTGACTGATGGCCACTGTAGAATATTCCAGGATGTGTTCTGCAATCAATCCTTGGTGGAATTGGAGGTATACTTGAGATTATTGTCCTGTTGTAAGATCCAATGACGTGCAAGCTTCAGCTTCTTCACGGATGGCATGAGGTTCTCCTAGGATTTCCTGATACTTCAATTAATACATCTTGCCTTTCACACGCGGAAGGTTTCCTGTGCCAGAGAATGCCAAGTAGCCCCAGAGCATCACCAAGCCACAACCATACTTGACTGTGGGCAATGTTCTTTTCAGAATATGCTTCAGTTTTCTTCCTCCAGACATACCACTGATCAATCATGCCAAAACTGTCCAGTTTGGTTTCATTACTCCACAGAACAGTATCCCAAAACCTCTGTGGCTTCTTTATATGATTTTGAGCATATTGGAGCCTACCTTTCTTGTGCTTTTGGGTCAGTAATGGAGTACGTCTTGGAGTTCTGGCATGGAAACATGTGTTTAGTATGTGCCTTACTGTGCTCACTGAAACCTCAGTAGCTGTTGCCACCAAGTCTTGCTGCACCACCTGCCGTTTCAGAAATCTGGTTGCAGCTATTGATAGCTTTCTTTTTCTGCTTCGTCCAAGTAGTGTAACCACTGTTCCCTTAACATTGATCTTGAAAAATTTGATTCAAACGGTGTCTCTGGGAACATTCAGTGCCTTCGCTATCTTTTTGTATCCTATTCCTTGTTTGTGAAGGGCGATGATCTCTTCTCTTAACTTTTTGGACCATTAATTTGACTTGTTTCTCACATGCAGTCAAACGTGACAATCAGTGGCGGCTGCTGGTCTTTCAAAGACTGAAAGCTCATTTTCGGTGTACATCATAAAAATTGTCCATTTTATTTTTACGTACATTTTGCCCTACATTCCTTTTCAAGAAAATGCTCTGTAACCCTATCATACCAACTAGACATCTTTTCCAATGACTTGACCAGTGTCCTCTCAATGGCCAGCAGAGCTAGGCTGCTTAAATAGCCTTGGCCCACTGTGTTACGGATGTGGGACTTGAGCCACTATAAACAGGAGAAGCTCCTTTCTACACCTGTAGATGTAGCTCCAATTGTTGCTACTAATGAGAACAGTTTGTAAAGCTGAACCATTGCACTGTCCAACTCCATGTCTTTAAGAAACACCAAGTAATCACACAGCTTTCCCCTGTTACCCTGCGAGTCCTGATCGGAATACAGGACTTGAAGTTCAGACCTCAGTCTCCCTGAATCAAAGGGATGGCCATAACTTTTCAGGACACTTTGGAAGGCCTGCTCTGGAAACACTTGGCTCATGTAATAAAATATCCCTGGATTGACGATTTCTAAGAAGAGCATACTTTCCATATTTTTAAAATGTAGAGGAATCTTCTCCAAGATCATATCAAGGATGATCATGTATAGATTTCTGAGACGATTTGTTCATGTGTACAACATGAACACGCTCAAAATCATTCAGTTTCCTCACAAATTATTTGGCACAATCCAGTGTATAATAATCCATTGTCATATCTGCAATGATGTTATCAAATGTCCGCAGGAGGCCATCATATCTGTTTGCCACAGTGCTCACTATCTGTGATGTGAAATTCCATCGAGTAGGAGCATTTCTGGGCAACCTTGAACAGCCTGCAGACTCCAGAAAAGATGTCCTCTTTGTGGATATTGAAAAAAATTTTGCAAACCCAGTTGGAAACCACTTGATGCATTTGTTTTTTTGAGCTATTTCAATTACTTTTGTTTGATATGTTCATTGCAAACAGCTGAAAGTCTGTACATTTTGACAATAAACCTGATTTGCAAAAAGGTTGAATAATTTTAATTGCAACAGTATATGGGATGATTACGTACACTACGCATTGCTAAAAATCAGAAATGAAAGTCGGACTGTTGTCCGACCAGCGCTGGCCCAATGACAAATACTTTCGAAGCACAACTCGTGATGTCTTCATTGCAATTTTTGTTCAAATGGCAAAATAAGCACTGCAAAGTGTAGGAAATCATTGTTCTATCTAAACTGCATTTCAAAACAGAAAGTATATTTGTTTTCACCATGCAAAATTCTACACAGTGCATCTTTAAGATTAGTTTTTAATCAAGTAGGCTTAGATGGCACTTGAGTATACATGATATAAAATGCATCTAATGTATATGTACAAATTATATCTGTAGCATTTTCCCCCCAAAGAAACTGAACAAAACAATTCTACTTACAATTATGTAAAAAACATCTTAAAATCGCACCATTTAGCTCCCTCCATATGTTTGGCATTGCAAAGAATTATTTAGCTTCTTCCTGTGAAGTTGGCCTTAGTGAATTCTGTATATGTCTGTGGTGTAGGCTAAGAGAACATCCCTGCTCCCACTGCATGCACCCATCGCTGAGAAGCTTAGAAATGGACTGGTACCACCCACATTGCCCTCTGAGACAGAGAGAGAGAGAGAGGAATGGAGGTATGAATATTGAAGAAGAGGAGGAAGGGAGAGACAGGGAAGCTCAGATCTATTTTCTTGACTCCTTGTGCTCTCTGTCTCCTTGTTTCCTTCTCAAAACCCATTGGAGAAGGTCAGAGAAGAAGGACCTCAACTCCCTTGTCAACAATAGGTTGTAAGAAGCCAGGAAGAGGGTGCAAGGTGTCAAGGAAAAATAATTGAGATTCTCCCAGGGACAATAAACAAGTGCAAGCGAGGTGAAGGGTATAGGAAAAGCAATCAGAGACAGAATGCAATGACGACAGAAGAATATGAAACTGAATATCTGAAACACATCCTTCCATTCCTCACAGTTTCTAAAACGTCACTGCAAAACTGACCATCTGTTTCTGAGGTATTTCCAATCATCTCAAAGGAAAACATTCTCTCAGTGGCTGAAATACTTACCTCCATAATAACAGAGCAAGGCTAAGCCTACTGCAAGGCTGAAACAACTCAGAAAAAACAGAGGGCCTGCCGAGAGAGAGAGAGAGAGAGAGAGAGAGAGAGAGAGAGAGAGAGAGAGAGAGAGAGAGAGAGAGAGAGAGAGAGAG
>JACXGM010018563.1:0-12402 GCA_016801145.1 Umbra pygmaea | reverse complement strand
ACTTCAAATGCGTGGCCATGCTTGATGTGTTTCCACTGTCATATCGCTTTCTTGTGCCACAGTGCCTACACACTGTCACGGTTTTATCCACTAACCTCTTTCCTTCATTATATTTAACAAGGAAGCCAAAATTCTCCCATACAGGGGATTTAAATGACGCGGGACGACCAAGCTCCTCCGTTCCTCCGCTCGCCGTGACCATGCTGTGAGCGGACTGAACATGCGCAAAACTTTTTTATTTCAGTAATCAATCCGCGGATCACGTGTGTCCCGAACCGAAGATATTGATCCGAACGGATCACGGATCAATGACGATCCGTTGCACCACTACAGATGACGTAGGAATCCTAACAGCTTGGCTCAGATCTCCCTTGGGGAGAGAACTGCTTGATGAGAGTGACAGTCAACTTATTACTTAAGGTGATTTAGGAACATAGAGAAATTATAGAATTTCGTCAGTGTGCGCCTTTAAACAGTTAGTAATGTGTCATGGCAGAAATACTCTAATTGGTTACACAGTTTTCCTTGTTAGACTAGCTTGACTTTGAACCCAGTTTGTTCATCCAGAAAGCTAAGAGATTATGTTGTAAATGGTATAATAATGATCATATTTCATTATAGTTAATTATCGTTTGTTTTATGTTAATATTCAACTATTTTAATTTAATTAGTGAATAAAGTCATATGATGTAATAAAGTCATATGATGAATAAAGTCATACGGTGTAATAGACCGGCATTGAAACAATCGGAAATCAATATTTGCTATGTTTTAATATTTAGTTAAATGTTTATGGCTATCTACTTTGGAAGAGTAGAAACATAAAAATAAGCCCTATAGTATGTTTTTTCAAATGATGAAAAACAGCTTTATTATAAGAGGACTGTATACATTTACAAAAATACAATACTTACATGTTAAGTAATCTATCATAGTAATGGACTCATTAACTAGTACTCGACGCCGTGTGTGGAACTCAACCGACGTGGCGGCAATGTCAAACTCTTAAACTCAGGTAAGCTGGCTGTGAAATGGGGAATATACTTCCCTGAAATGGAGAACGTAAACAACTGGATTCATCATCACTATTCCGCCGAGCCTGCAGTTACCAACTTACCGACATCTTACCTAGAGAGCCTCATTGAAACTACGAGTAGTTTAATAATTTAATCAGATGCCACTGTCAGATTTCTGGGTCAGGCGGCATGTAGAGTATTCTGCGGTGGAAACCCGCGCTGTTAAGATGCCGTTTGTGACCACGTATTTGTGCCCTCACCAGCATTAAAAAAAAGACGGACACAAACTCTGGCTATGTAAAGAGCAAAATGATTGGTAACTCACTTTGTCTGTATGGCTGTTTACATACACTGACTTAGGCATACACTGTGTGTGTGAGCAGCGATCTAAATGCACAACAGGTGGATACTCGGCCAGCTCCACATGGAAATGTGTACAAACAGCCCTGCAAAACAGTAACCATAGAAAAATAAATGCATTTCCTTGCCTTAAGAAAACAGCCACACAAATAAACACACGATATGCCTGCCTGGAATGTATTGCAGATATGAAATAAAATCCCATTGATGCCTTCAACTCGGCAGCTGGAGGTACAGTTTTTTTCTTAATTCATGGCTTTTTAAAGTAGTGTAAAAGTGAACTATTTTTCACCATAACTTATAATACATAATACATGTAGAGTAAAATAAGGAAATAATTAAGAGACAAAAACAATTACCACAGTGATATATTTAATTAGCTAACCTATGTAGACCTACTGTGATAAGATAGTGTGGGTGTTGGGATAGGATTTTATTCTGATATATCCAATTACATTCCAAGAACATCCTGATGACATTATTTTATTTCTGATTAGTCAGGCAACAATATGAACAAAAAATAAAATGTTCCATTTCATTTGATTAAAAAGTGGCTAACTGGCTGGGCCAGTACTTACTCTGGCTTGGCTGAGGACCTGCCTGGATAGAAACAGTAAGGTAATTATTTCATCTCGTCTCAAGCTGTTTTCGAGACGACAATGTGTCTTAAATGTATCAGAATGTAAATCTTAACCGATTTAGAATCTGGTTGCAGCACACACTTAAAAAAGATCTTTGCAGATTTTCTTCCCTCAAATCTTAAACATGCTCACACTACAAGATTTGAAAATCGTAGCGCATCACACACTACACAATGTTATTAAGATTATCTTTCCAGAACAAGCGCCTCACGTAATCTCCGCAGCAGACTGGAAGTGGGAAAGCAGATGTAAACAAAATGGATACTGTAACACGAAAACTTGCTGTATCAATAATGATCGTATGTTGTGAGAAAAAACAAAAGCGGAAGAATAAACAAGTGTGGATGAGAAAATGGTTGGGCAGATGGGCTCAACGTGGATTGTCAGTTCTTCAAGCGAGAAATGAAGGTAAGAATTCCAACAGATCCGTTTTGCAAGTTTTGCGGTCGCCATTTCGAAATGTCCGTCACTTCTTGTTTCCTATTGGCTATTGCGACAGTACTGACGTAATCATAATCTTGCTCATCCCAATAAACATCAAACATGTTTAATATGATTGGGGCGAGCCCGATTTGTGTGAGAGCAGATTGAGAGGTGTAAGATTCGATCTGTGAACGCCTCACCTTACCAGATAATCTGCGTTGAACATTGGAACCGAACAAGGTCCTCTACAAGATATTTTCTCAGATTCTCGGGAGGGGAAAATCGGGCATAAATCGGCCTAAAACTCCCGTAGTGTGAGCCAGGCATAAGTGCCCATTTATATTACGAGAGCTTTCAGCCACATATACTGGACATCTCAGTAAAGGTTTGAGATTAGATAAAATTGTATTGTATAAACTTGCAGGTCTCTCCTCCCGAGGTAGCATACGAGAGGTTTTTGAAAGAGCCCACCTGGGGCTTTTCAAATGTAAATGCAATTCAGGTATGTAAATCTAAGTCTTGAGAAATGTGTATCGCAGGGAAATTCATGTGTAGGTTGATGGGCCAGTCTGGTTTCTATATGCGAAGTGCCTATGTATCGGCTCGGGCCTTCTCGCAGGACATTCCATGATACACCCACTACTGCACGATTGCCGTCACATAAAGTGACTATGTAAGTAGAACCAGTTTTCAAATTATGCGAACCTTACTTTTTTTTGGACATTTCTCAATCTATATAGGATCTATATCATACCCGATCAGCAAGGACTTTAGTGATTCCCACTGTCACTGGCTTTGATTGCCCACATTGGGGCTGTAGTTTAACAATGTTTTGTTTATGCAGATTTTTATCTTATTTTGTTATATTCTTCAATGCTGATGGTTTTAATGAAAATCAGTTTGTTTATATTTTTAACAAAGACATGAGATCACTGATGATTAAAGCATGGCTGTTTCTGTTACCATGAAAACACATTTTTGTGATGTACTTTAACACTATCAATGAATTGCACTGGATCTGAGACCACCTATACCAGGCTTTGAACAGACTTTGCTATTTCAGTCTTTGCATTGGGCCTCTTTGGCACTGAGCCAGTTTATAGCCAGAAATCTGATTTTACTGCTGTGTATTTTATTTTAAAGATTGTGAGACAGAGAGGAAGGACACAGACAGTTGTCCAAGCCTGGGCTCAAACCCCCATCTCCAGTGCGCATGTGTGGTCAAGAGTTGTGAGCTTTGACCACTAAACCATCTTCGGCACACAAATATACTCTGAAAGTAACTCAATGCTGGTTACCAGAGCCTATGTAGTTCCTGGAAAGAGAGTGCACGTTCGCTGCAATACATGCAGGATATTTTCCTTAAGAAAGGCTCCTCTTGTGTAAGCCCTGTTACACAACCAGGGGTGCGCTCAAAGCCTTGTGCTGTAGGTGAGCATGCACATCCATCCACAATTAACATACATGCGGTGAACAGACAAATGCGTGCACACACACACACTACATAGGCACTACTTGAGCCCCTACGATTGACAGCCACTCCGTTCCCTCTGCCCCACCCCTCCCCCATTGGTCCCTGGGCTCCCATCGCCCCCTCCTCAGTGATCGATCCAGACATGGAGTGTGCTGGGCTGTCAATCAAACGCTCCCGCAAGGTGCTACCTGTCACCCGTTGCTCTCAACCGATAATGCCCGCTCGCCAACCGGCCCACTTCAGGATGCCACAGCAAGCATGGTGATTTCCTGGAAGCTTCTTATATGACATTTGCACACACGCGCAGTGCCGTCTGGTAAACATACAGTGTATCAAGTCAGCAGAAGGTTTTTCTGAAATGTACAAGCACTCAGCATCCAGAGAATGTAGAATATTCCTGCATAATTATAAATTACACATTTCAAAGTAAAACATGTTATTTAAATCATGTTCATGATCTCAGTGATCGCTGCAGAGAAACTACGATTCGGTCTGTTGCATTACGTAAAAATAACTTGCTTTCAACTTCTTTTTTTAGACGGAGGGCCACTTCAATAATAGATTACTCAGTCAGAACATAGAATGGGGGTGCAGGAAATGTTTCTTATTGGATATTTTTACATTTCAGCCGTTACTCTCCAAAGAGATGAATGTATCGAGTGCCAGGATCCAGTCAATATTTCAACTCCAAGAGATAAAGGAAGAAAAGAATGCAAATGCATTTGGCAAATGGAGTTAGAGAAGTACAGGAAGAGAAAGAAAGAGGGTATGTGTTGGAGCTGATAAAACGAGTGTCTGATTGCTCCCTCCCTTTAACTCGGATAATTAGGTGTCAACAGCGTAAACAGGTATGAAGGACAGAGATGGGTTCTGACAGCTGCTGAGGGCTACGATGCGAAGGGCGGCCATGCTCTGAAAGTCAGTCGTGACAGCGCTCCATCTCGCTACCCTCACCTTCTCCCCCACCCCCCCACTTCTGTCACCCCCCACCGTCTGTCCGTCCCCCATCCGTCCCGGGCCATCAAGCTGGCGCTCCCAGTAGTGAGACATGGACCCTGGGCTTGGTTGCTCTGGCTGCGCGGTGAGGGACACTGTCAGATATCAGGCAGCTCTCCATCCATACCTGGCCTTCCTGCTTTCCGCTGGTTTCTCCCCGAGCCCCCTTGACACTGACAGCTACACCTGCTCGCTCTGATAGCAAGGGCCACTTTAGGCCTGTCACCCCTGGCCCCTCCTGGAGGGGTATACCTGTGTCGTCTCTCTCTCCACGCTGTCAATCCGTCTCGACTTGTGGGACCTGTCTGCCACTCAGCAACCTGGCTGTGTGCCCTCCCCCTTTGGGTGTCCAACCAACTGTCTCCCTCCACCACCCTGGGCCCTGCTCCACCCACGGCCTGTCAGCAGTCTCCAGGTCACGTCCAGTCAGAACGCCCTGGCTCCTCTGTCACTCCACCTGGTTGTCTTCTGCGCGTGAGTGCCCACCGTCCCCCCATGTAGTCGCCACACGGCTCCAGCATGCACTGCGTAGCTCCGGGCTCCAGCTGGATGCAGCAGGGCAGCAGAGCGTAGAGGTCAGCAGAGGGTTGACTCCCCCTGTCCTCAGTCACCACCAGCTCCATCTACTGTTCACCGACACCATGCACAAACTTCTGAGAGCCCCAGCGTCGGTTCTAGCTTGTTTTGATTGACAGATGTGTATATTTTAACAGTTGGTTTTCCACTGACACCCCCATCCCCTGTCTGAGTCCTTCCCTCCCCTGCTATAGACTCCTCTGGCTGGTTCACGGCCACTCCTGGGCAGGAGGGGATGTCCAGCAGGGTTACTGGAGGTCCTACTGGTTGATGTGTGGTTGCTCCTCTGGGAGTTGGAGTTCAAGGCCCTGTCTTGTTTATGTTTAGTGCAGGGCTCAGTCAGGAAATATGATCCCTTACACAAAGAGGGTAATTCAGCGCCGCTCTGCTAATGTGAAACACAAATCCAATGCTTGCCTCATGATGACTTCAAAAAATTTCTGTCTGGTTTTCACTCTGTGGTGAGATACATTGTAGGGTACTGGTGAGATCACTGTAGGGTACAGGTCAGATCACTGTAGGGTACAGGTCAGATCACTGTAGGGTACAGGTCAGATCACTGTAGGGTACAGGTCAGATCACTGTAGGGTACAGGTCAGATCACTGTAGGGTACAGGTCAGATCACTGTAGGGTACAGGTCAGATCACTGTAGGGTACAGGTCAGATCACTGTAGGGTACAGGTCAGATCACTGTAGGGTAGAGGTAAAATTATAGTAAGGTACAGGTCAATTCACAGTAAAGTAAAGGTAAAATGACAGTAGGTTACAGCTGAAATCATTTGAATACAGTCGGGCCTAAATCTGATCTGAATGCATCCCAGCCCAGTATATCTGAACCATTCAAGGATATGTTTCAACAAATTCTAGCTTTGCACACACATTTAAGTTCACAATAGGAATTAACAATACATTGAAGGTTTAAGAATAGTTCTTCAAGGTTAAGCTGGTGTGAAAAGTCTTCCCGGTACATATATGAATTAATTTTAAACCAAAAAGAGGAATTTATTAAACTTCAATCCCTTTTTGTTTTCGTGAAGGCCAAAGGAAATGAAACACAAAAGGTTGGAAATGAACCACTTCATGGTGTAGTTTAACCTACACACACTTAACGCGTCACTTCTCCCGAGCGCCACACGGCCCGGCGACTGAGTTGACTTTGATATGGAGATTAGTGGGCTGTTTTTTTTTTTCTTTGACAGCATGAGTCGGGTGTTTACATAACACAGAGCGGCAGAGGCCCGCAAGAGACGGCGTGCCAGCCATGCCAGGAGAGGTCCCACAGATCCACGCTTCTGATCTCCGCTTAGCCACGGGCACTGAGAAGGAGAGTGGATGGAGACGCAACCAGCCCAGGAATATATTACGCACCGCAAGGCCCCTTTCAAAAGAACCCAGTAAAAGATGGAATGGGGGTAAATTCATAAGGAAATAGACAGGGATGGAAAGACGATGGGTGTGAGTGAAAGAGAGTTAGGAGAGAGTGTGATGGAGAGATGGTAGAACTGAAGAGGGAGTGAGAAGATTCCCACAGATAAACCCCTAATATGAGGCAAGCACCGTAAATGCAATATGCCTGAAAGCGAATTTGCAGTTAAAGGGTTAACAGGATCGAAACTCACCTTGTCTTCATGACAAAAACCTGTGTATTCATCAATATGAATCAGGAGCATGCATTCCCATGTCAGAATTCAATACAAAATGTAAATAGGATAATTTCATGTCTCCTCAGATAATAGAGTGGTGAACGTAGGGCCCTATGAAATTGAAGTTTTATTTTTTGGCCAATTCTGTTTTGGCCAATTCCACTTTTTAATCTCAAACTTCCATGGTTCCCAAACATTTTTGGGTTACTGTACCACCAGGGGTCCTATTACCCATGGTTGGGAACCACTACCCAGGCAAAAGTGTTTTGCTCAACTACTTTTTTCATCCACCTGCAACTGAAATATTTAGACAAAAATTCACAAGCCCGCACCCAAACCTGAAATATAGAGAATACTGCTGTACAGTTTGCACTTGCATTGCCAGATAGGCTACATTTACTTTCCATATGATAAAAGAAATTATTTCTAGACAGGCAGAAGGCTATTTCATGAAATGTGCATGGGTATTTGTCATGTTAATAACACATTTTTACTTCTTATTACAGAAGAATGTATCCAAAATAAAACCTTAATATTTGATGCCTTTTGAATTAGGAGAAAAACAACGACAATTGATAATATAACGAGACTATATTTAGATTATAGAAAAAATATTTTTTTTTGCTGAATTTTACGTTAATGTCTGACTTAAGCAGACTTGGATTCCGCAATTTCGTCCACGTTCTCCGCAACGCGGAAAACACAGGGCCCTATGAATGCATCTGCCTCAAAATGCATGAAGGTGGGGTTTTATTTTGAAAATCTCACAAGTTTACTGAGAACATTTTGAAGCAACAACCTGGGGAATAGTCACAGGGGGAGGAGAGGGGATGAATGAGCCAATTGAAAGCTGACAATGATTAGGATGCTATGATGGGATGAGAGACTGTTGGAAATGTCTCCAGGAAACCAGGGAGAGTCAGGATACCCGTACAACACTAGGGTTAGGGTTGGGTACCGAACCCTGTATTTTCACCGGTACCGACCGAATCAAGTTGGTAGTACCGAGTATCGGGTTCATGTAAAATCAATCAGTGCCAAATTTTGGTACCTGAAAGCGCATCTCTTGCGAGATTACCTCACCTCTGCAGCTTGTCAATTGTTGACACAAACAGTCAAGTGTGATGGCAAGCCGAAAGCGGTCAGAAGTCTGGCTCTACTTTTCTAAAATTGATACAGACAACACTCATTGTAATATTTGCTACGTGATATGCAAAGCTAGCATGGCAACACATCAAACCTAAGGAAACACCTTTTCAAACAGACAACACTCGTTGTAATATTTGCGACGTGATATGCATAGCTAGCGTGGCAACACGTCAAACCTAAGGAATAACCTTCTCAAACAGACAACACTCTTTGAAATATTTGCGACTTGATATACAAATTGAAATCAAAGTTGCCCACAGCTATCAATGTTAGCTCCCAATACGTTGAACTCTCCAGGGACAAAACTTCAGGGGAGGCAACATTAACTTCATTGTCATGTTCAGGTAATTTAATACCTAGTTGGAAAAATTACATTATATGCATTAGCATATAGCATTTTACTAGCATATTTTTCACACAGAGTAGGACATGCCGACGACTCATGTTATTTAACGTTCATCATCATAACAGTATGCTGGTAAAATATGCAGGTTGCTGGTAGATTGTCTTCACTCACCAGCCAAAAAAACAATAGTAATCTATTGAGTGGCTGGTGAAATATGAACATTCACTAGCCGTTTGGCTGGTGAAATATGAACATTCACTAGCCGTTTGGCTGGTGAAATATGAACATTCACTAGCTGTTTGGCTGGTGAAATATGAACATTCACTAGCCGTTTGGCTGGTGAAATATGAACATTCACTAGCTGTTTGGCTGGTGAAATATGAACATTCACTAGCCGTTTGGCTGGTGAAATATGAACATTCACTAGCCGTTTGGCTGGTGGATGAAAAAGTTCATTTTGAACCCTGCTTATAAACATATGTATATTTTATGTGCTGCCACCTTTAGCCACATCTCTTTAGTTTCTCTAAGCACCGAAATAAGGTACAGTTGGATATTGGTATCAAATTCCAGGTACCAGTATTGGTACTGGTATCGGTTCAAATGTGAACGGTACCCAACCCTACCTTGGGCACTGGGATTTGATCTATAGACCAGAGGAAAGATTTCATCCTACTGGCCCTCCAACACCACTTCCAGCAGCATTTATAGGCTCCCAACCAGGCCTGTCCATGCTTCGCTTGAGACATTTGGGTACTATGCTGCTGGTATGTTTTATTGATATTGGTGTCTGCCTAAATATTATACCATTATCATGTTAAATGGCTAGATTTGGTTCTGACATGTGGAATAAATGATGCTCTGTCGATTTTTTGCATAATTGTAGGCAGTGGTTTTTAATGTGGGGCAATTGGTTCCAGTTTATTTTTGTGTATCTATTTACTAAACAAAACACATACTATACATTCGTGTAATTTAGAAGACTCTCTTATCCAGAGAAACTTAGAGTAGTAAGTAAATACATTTTTACACTTTGTTGTGCCTCCATGGGACTAGAACTCACAGCCTGACGTTACAAGCACCATGCGCTTACTAGCGTGCCACACAGGGCTGCTCAGGGTTGTGTGCACTACCCCTCAGCAATCGACGTTGAAAAGAATTTGAAAAGACCTCTTTGTGGTTGAAAAGACATTGATGAGACCTTGAATAGACATTGATAAGACGTCTTTCAAATTATTTAGCTCATCCAACTATATACTATGCCACCTTTTACGTTATAATATGTTACAAATTGTGTGATTTAATGAAGGCAGGGCCTATTTAAGACTCAAAACCCAAATGGTGCTCTTACGTGACATAATCAATATAATGAAAGAGAGTCATCTGATGGCAGCCATGGTAGTTTAGCATTATGCTGATCTCTACAGAAGCAAAGGATAACTATCAGAGCAACTCAATCAATCCTAGAAATCCCTAACAGTGATAATATATGGACATAAGTACGCAACACTTCCACATCTACTCACAATGGAAATGGAAAAACAAGATAAATCAGATTTTTCTTGACAGTCTTGGATTGCAAATTTGTATTTAGAAAAATCCTCGACAGACTTCCGGAATAATGAAAGAAGAAATAGTGGAGTGGGAGAAGCGCTACTTGTCTTTCAGGCCTGCGTATCAAGTTCCAGGCATGAGAGGTGGAGGAAGACTCAGTCATCAACCTTAGTCTTAGTCTCCTGCCACGCTTCCCCTGACTGCTCTAACAAATGGCAAGACAGAAGTAAAATAGCATCTTGTAAACACTACTTAATTCTACTTTCAATCTACCTCAATCAAATAGGAAATTGTTTCCTCTTATTAGAGAAACATAGTATCTTCCTGAACCAACAAGGGAATGTTTAATTATAATATTCAACAGTGGAAATGTTAAAATTATTCTCACTTATGTACTTGTAACCGGGTAGATCTGGCAAATAATCTTCCCCTTCACCCGGAAGCATGATGGGAACAGAGCCACAGGAAATAAAATGATGTCTAAATTCCCTGTCAGGTTGCAGTAATGTGATTTGAGAGGATGTTGTAATTCCGGGCTTCCGAGTCAGTTGAGAAGGCAACTGGACTTGTCCCAATCAGCCATGCCAGCACCGGCCTGGGAGTTAATTGAAGTGATAAACTTCCCACCATCTGCCATGGTAGAGCTATTCCCTCAGCGATGCTCTCTGTTCGCTGGCTGCATTGATCCACGCTAATTCAGAGGGAGATATTATTAGAGGACTGGGCTAGCTGGGCAGTGCTAATAACTAACTGAGGAAAACCTTGCTGTAATATGGCTTCATCCTCATCTCCCTTCCTCCTGCCCCTACAGACTCTGTAACAAGGCATTTCAGTGTCGGTCAGCTCTCGATAGATTTGAGCCAGCAGCAAATGTGCTATTACATCTCACTGTTGTACACAGTTTGACTCAAATGGTCTGTTCTTGGCTGTAGATTCCATTTATAGCTTTGTCTACAAATATTTATGTTACTGTAGACTATGTACAGGTAATACTATAGTTTGTCACTGTAAGCTATGTGTTAATGTTGCCTGTGTGTTACTGAATTTATTTTGCTGCAGACTATGTTACTGTAGGCTGTCTGTTATAGGCTGTGGGTATGGACCATAGATTGTATAATTACTGGATATAACCATGTGTGACGTCACCCTTTGGTTTGTTAAGATCTGATTTGGGTCATCGAATTTGCTGTTACGGGCACAGACATCTTAGTTGCGGATGTGACGATTTTAGACGAGAGGGAGGAGTAATCTTGCTAGCTAACTGATATTAATTGGGATGCTAACAAAAAAACAGTATTAAAACAACATGTAAAACAAAATGTAACATTACTAACCGGAAAAAGTGAACTGCCAACTCCTTTGAGTGTCTTGTCGTACAACCAAACGCCATAGCCACGCCCTAAATGCCCCTTTGCTTTATCGCTGTTTTAAAAATTTAATGAGACCATAGTTAATAAAATGAACATTATGATAAGTTGCAGAAGGCTTAAATCTAGCAATTGAGATCATATACTCATTATGAAAATGATTATTACCTCAGTAAATCAAGTATATTATATCTCTCATTTTTATAGACTATTACAGAAACCGAGCTCTTTTTTTTCAACTCGGCATATCGCCCCCAGCTGGAATTCAAATAGAATGCAGGTTTAAGGCACGTCCTCATTTGCGTCAATTTGCCAAACCGGATTCTCACCCTGTGGTATGGACATTAGACATTTCCTTGGAAATAAATTTCTTCAGATAAAATTGAAATTTTTCCTGCTATTTTTTGTAGTGTGACACCGTGTAATTTGCTTTGTAGCAACCACAAACAAGAATGATGCTACGGTATGTTGCTTTGAGAAGTGTGCTATAGAACAGTGGGAGATGCTATGCCAATGTTTAAGACCCCTACATTAACCAGAGAATGAGCAATTATTATTTTTATATTAATAGTTAGGCCTATTCCACACATGCCTTGTCCAACCAACTTGTGACTGTAACCTACAACTTGGCAGACCAAACAGTGACCGTACCCTACAGTTTTTCACACCACCCTGTGACTGTGCCCTACAGTTATTCAGACCACTCTGTGACTATACCCTACAGTTTTTCAGGCCACTGTGACTGTACCCTACAGTTTTTCACACCACTCTGTGACTGTACCCTACAGTTTTTCAGGCCACTGTGACTGTACCCTACAGTTTTTCACACCACTCTGTGACTGTACCCTACAGTTTT
>JACXGM010018562.1:7273-19052 GCA_016801145.1 Umbra pygmaea | reverse complement strand
TAAGCTAGTTGTTTTTCGGATGGCGAACGTTTTTTTGAACTGCCCCTCCTATCAGCAACAGAAACGATGCTGACGTAAGGCTAGGCCGGCAGAAACGGTTCACTTGGTCAAAGAACACACCCAACATGGTAAAGTCGAAATCTGATTGGTTAAAAATATGACAATCAACAACATGGTCCTGATGGGCTTCAACAGCAGATGGCATTCACTCTGAATTCTGAATGCCCTAGTCTACCCGGAGACAAAACATATGAAAAAATATTGTTGGATAAAAGCTTTCATTTATATGAGCTGCGCTAAAAGCAAGGCAACTGAAAAGAACGTACTGTAGCAATGAAATCACCATATAGACTAATTTAAATGAACTTTGTAAAATATATATTATTGAAAAATATATTAAATAAAAAAATATATTAAAGAAGTACAAAAATACATTTCTGATACTGATTATCTTTGGGCCTGCAGAGAAGGCCTTGCAGGCCCTGACGGCCCACCACTGCATGTGAATTAACATGTTGGCATGATAATAAAAGAATCACAGTGTGAGGAAACCCAGTACAACTTACACGTCATTGTGTTTTCGTTGATTATTTATGGTGAAGTGGGCCCGTTGTAACTTTCTGAAAAGTAAAACAAAATGGAGGTTTATGCATTTTTACATTTCAGGCAGAAGGATTTAAATTTTGGGGCGTTGGCTCCATCAACCAGGCAAGATTGGTCCATGGGAAAGAAGAAAAAAGTATGTTACTATGGAGGACCAAGTCTGCCAAAATAAGAAATAAATGAAAAAATTAATATATGCATCAATAAAAGTCTTTATACATAAAAATATACATAAAAATAAACAAATATCAAATTATAATTTATTAATCAATATTATTTCCCTATTTATTTATTTCTGTGATCATTTATTTCTGTACGTATTTATTTTCATATTCATTTATTTCCATAGTCTTTTATTTCTGTATTATTTATTTATGTATATATTTTGCGCACGTCACATACATCGGTTAATTACATATTATAAACATGGGCAAAACCCGTCATGTCATATACTGCTAGAACGGCAAGGATCTCATCTGTAAATCTATCCAAACTGTTTTTGCCAAAAGCAAATAATATAGATGCATGGTTTGCATAAAGTTGCAACATCAAAATTGACTACCGCATTTTCGGTACTGCTGATGCGACATATATGTGATCAATAAACAAACATTTCTAAACATCTACGAAAGCAATAAAGCAAGCGAAAACCACTATTCAGCCCTTCACAAAGATGCCAAGCTTTCTGTTCTAGCCCTAACAGGCATTATACAGTCCAGCAATATATCAGCAAAAACTATTTCACATCTTGAAATCAATACAACAACTTTTCCCTATAATGTATGATTTTTTATTGTAAAACGTGGTTTCTGGTCAACTATTCCACTTGGCAAGTTATTTCAATGCCTTATAGACATTCTGAATTACTTTAGGCTTCTATACATTGTGCATAATACATAATCCTATACTGAAAAATGAAGTAACACATCCTCCTAAGCTGTTTTTCACGCAATTCTGGTGAGGAAGACCTTTCCATAGAGTGGTCACATGTTAAAATTTACCAACCAGATCAGGAAATATTCAAACACATATCTGTTCTATGCCTGGCAAACTCGATTCATTTTAAGGATTCAGGTTATTCTGAGTCACTCATTAAACTGACCCGAGTCACTTGAGTCATTATTGCCAAATCTCCAAGGAAACTCAGTCCTAGCCCATTCTCTCTAACCACTAACGTAGTAGGAATTTCTGTGGATTCACACGGTGCAGACTCACTATTCCAGAGTTTAGTAACAATTGTTTTTTGAAAGGCACATGAAAAAAGAAACAGAACACTTAGCCAGACATAGGCACTTTAATTAATAGAGGAAGAAACTGTAAAATCTGCAAATTACTATAACAGTAATACAAAAAATATGTAAAAATTAAAATATATTAAATACAAAAACAAAAATCAAATGGAACAAACATGCAAAATGTGCAAATAATAAATGCTAAGAAAAACAACATAAATATTTACATTATAATTGTGCTTTTGTTGTGGATTTGCTTTAACCTGACGCGAGGAGAGACTTCACTCGCTCGTTTGATACAGATCCACTCATGACAACGTAGCCGGCTGATTCGCGCGATTGACTGACTCACGCAAGAACTCATGAGTCCTTCGCAACTCACTAGTCCTTCGCAACTCACAAGTCCTCTGCAACTCACGAGTCCTCCGCAACTAACGAGTCCTCTGCAACTCACGAGTCCTCCGCAACTCATTGAGTCCCATGGTCTGCGAGGCCTGCCGAGCTTGCAATGTTTCAGACTGGCTGCTTGACCCAATTGCATTTTAATAAACTACATTTATACACCAAACCTACAGTACGCTTAGCTAGGCTACCTGTAGAACAGTGTATATTATTTTAAACAAGGTAGCCGGCTGATTCATGCGATTGACTGACTCATGCAAGAACTCATGTGTGATCAACAACTCACAAGTCCTCCACAACTCACGAGTGATCGACAACTCATGAGTCCTCAACAACTCATGAGTCCTCGACAACTCATGAGTCCTCGACAACTCATGAGTCCCATGGTCTGCGGGTCTGCAATGTTTGCGGCTGAGTCTGCTGATCGGGAAGTTCCTATAACCTGTTTCGGACTGTCGCTCTGCTCACTCGGTTGCTTAAGTTGACTTATAGAGTTGTGTTTGCCTAAGAAATTGTAAGTTATAAAGCTTTTGGCAGCCAAGATGGCTAGGGCTAGTAGTAACTAATGTTACAAGGCTTTTGTTTGTGGTGCTTTTATCATTTTAGATAAAATTTTATTAGGACTAACTAATCCGGGTTAATGATACTAAAGACTCGCAACTCATGAGTTATTTTAAAGACTCGGGTGAAAGATCCGAGTGAGTCACGACTCACAGAGATTTATTCTGTTCAAGCTATGTTCTCTGTTTTGTTCATTTACGCACACTTTGCGCATTGTGGTTGTAGTGCTCTCGGTTTTTTACGGATTACATCATAATTTCTCAACATGGCAGGTTCCAGCAAGAAATATTCAGTTACAGAGGCTTTGGTACTACTAGCAAAGGAAAATGGGACTGTAAATCTAGATTAAACCATTCTGCTCCTTTTCCTCAGCTACAGTTTTCATCAGACACCAACACATGGTCAGTTCAGGGTAAAACGTTACCATAGAATGGTTTATTTCAAATGGGGACATAGATAAAGGTCTGGGTAAAAATATGAAACTAAGTGAAAACTAAGTAAAAACAAATGGTTTATGATTTCTCTATCGGAGCCATCATCTTTTGAAATATTGGCTGTACAACTTAAAGGTTCAATTCCCACTATCGTTGTTATGATTCATAGACCTCCAAAGGCATGTACTATGAACACATTTTTTCTGAATTTTGTACCATTTTAATGCACCTGTGTAACTTGTCTCCAAACATCATGTTGATGGGAGATTTTAATATTCATTTTGATAATACCACCAACATTCAATATAATGACTAAATCAATTTTGGATAGTGCTGAATTTGTGCAGTTTGTTAATTTTCCAACTCATAACAAGGGACACATCTTAGATCTTGTATGTTGTTCTGGTATCGAAACTTTTAATTTTACATCTATTGAATCTTCCATCTCAGATCATAAGCCCATATTGTTTAATATTTATCTTCCATTGGCAAAAGTTAAGCCTCAACGCTCTGTTTCATTTAGTAATAAGAATATTGATCTTAATGTTTTGGATGAAATGATTGATCTTCTGATTGTTCTGTCAACAACTGCTGCTTTAATTCTCCTACATCTGACTTGGTAAATCTGTATAATAACAGTTTTTCTTAAATACTGGACAATGTGGCTCCTCTGAGAACTCGAATTGTATCCTTTGTCAACTCCTCGCCTTGGTATACTCCTGAACTCCACCAAAAGGCTTTATCGTCAACTTGAGAGACTATGCAAAAGAACTGGTCTTGAAGTGCATAAACAGATGTATTCTGAGCATCTGATTTTGTACAAGGCTGCACTAGACAGAACAAAATCATATTTTTATGCAAATATCATTAACAATGGACAAAGTAATACAAGGACTTTATTCAGTACTATTAACAAATTGTTGAAACCTCACAATACTGTTACACTTTCTCCTTATCAATGTGAATCTGTTTCAAATTTTTTTAAATCAAAGATTGACAGTATACGAATTATTTAACTCTGACTTAATGTCTAGTGATTATCAAAATCAACATAATCATATCTGTTGGCCCACAAGTACTTTTTCTATTTTGAGCTGCCTTCAGCTGACACAATTAATAGGCTGATCATAAAGTCTAAGTCTTCTACTTGTTTGCTTGATCCTTTACCTACTGTTTTAGTTAAATCTTGTATACATTCCATGAAAGAATAGTAGCAACTCAACTTGAATCTCATCTACAAGACAATGACATTTATGAATGAATTTTTTCAGTCAGGTTTTAGATCCAAGCATAGTACAGAAACAGCTCTTGTTAAAGCTACAAATGATCTTCTCTTGGCTGCTGATTCTGGTTTTCTGTTTTCTTTTAGATATTAGCGCTGCCTTTGATACTATTAGCCATTCAGTATTACTGGATCGTTTGGCCTGCATTGGTGTAGCTAATAATGTGCTACTTTGGTTCTCATCCTATTTGTGTGACCGGAAACAGTTTGTACAAATTAAGACTACTCATTCAATGCCTGTGTCAGTCAGTCAAGGCATTCCACAGGGGTCAGTGTTGGGTCCGCTTTTATTTATTATTTATATTTTACCCATTGGTCACATTTTCGTTCCTATGGTATTAATTTTCATTTTTATGCTGACTCCACTCAAGTATACATATCCACAAGACCTAATGCATCTCATCTTCTAACCTTACTAAATGTTTACAGGATGTTAATATATGGATGACTAATAATTTTTTTAAGTTAAATACTAGTAAAACCGAAGCCCTCTTTGTTGGGTCAAGGTCTGCCTTATCTAAAACTCAATCATTTACATTGCTTGTTGATAACTGTCCAGTCAAATTTGCCTCTCAGGTGAAAAGTCTTGGGTTATATTTGATGGTTTGCTTTCTTTTAGTTCATATTAATAATATTTCACGTGCTGCATCTTTTCACTTAAGTAATATTTCTAGACTTCGTCCTTCACTCTCTCAATATTGTACTGAAATACTCATTCATGCTTTGGTTACATCTTGGACGGATTATTGCAATTCCCTTTTATTTGGTATCCCTAAAAACAACTTCATAGATTACAGTTAATCCAGAACTCAGCAGCCAGTATTGTTACTAGCACATGTATGTCTGATCATATAACTCCAATTCTTCACCGATTGCACTGGCTTCCTGTACGCTATCGCGTCCATTACAAAACATTACTCCTCACATATAAACGTCTTCATAATTTGGCACCACAATATCTTTCTGACCTTCTTCATTTCTATAGACCTTTACGCTCTCTGAGATCTTCTTCTGCTGACTTATTATCTCTTCCAAATTTCAAGTTGGGTTCCTTTGATGGTTGAGCTTTCAGTTGTGCTGCTCCTAAGCTATGGAACGCTTTACCACTACACATTCGCAAAATTGATTCAATTTCTCATTTTAAAATTCAGATAAAAACGTTATATATAATTAATTGTCTGATGTGTAGATTGTGTTTTGTATGTTTTCTATTTATTGCATTGTTTTATACTGTACGGTGTCCTTGAGTGTTTTGAAAGGCTCCTATAAATAAAAGGTAATATTATTATTATTATTATGATGTACACATTTAGTGATATTTTTGTGAAATTAAATTAATTTTGCACTCTCGTACCTGATAAAAGTCAAATGGCACTGATGGTGCCCAAATGTACCCAAATGTCCCTAAATGGCCAAATTTCATAGGCCGCCTAGGACTCCATCAACTAAAACCACTAGAACTTCGGTTTGCTTCACACTAATGACATCAAATTTCACACATGTAATCACCAGACATAGTAATATGTTTCCAATCTGTTTTAGAGCTGCTGATCCATGACCTTCATATATTATTATCTATGTAACTGGGTTTTTTCTAGACGGAATTGAAATTTCCATAAATGTATTATGTGCTCTGACACACTAGTACCTATATTAAAACCTTTCACTTTTTTTTTACTAAAACTCACAGTTGTTTCCTTTATTTTTATACGAAGAAAATGTTCATAGCCCTGATAGTTTTGGAGATATACTCCATTAGATTTGGGCATGTTTTTATTTTCTAAACACTAGAAAAAACGCCTAGGGATGAAGAGGCTAGAGCAAGCAAGCCAAGAGCGGGAGATAGAAACCGGTCTATGACAGAAACAGATTGTGAATGTAGGATTAAGGATAAAGGATTCTGTAGGATAAAGAGTTCTTTCACCAACCCCAAAAAGAGATGCAATGTCCCAAACAGACAATCCTACTAACTGTGCTGACTTAGTTGCATTTTCTTGTGGCTTCGGTGTCACCTGTTGTGCTCTGTTAATTACCGTAGCTTGCTCTCTCGTCATCCAAATTCCTACACTGCAGGGTCAACTTCTGTGTCGTTAGATGCTGATTACTGCAATAAACGTTCAGCCAAACCCTCCATGCAAAAAAGTGAATAATACAATAATAATCAAAGCTAGCATTTTCACCTAGGTTAGGCAACACTTAAATCTCTGGCAAGAGACTGTATGAAGCCTACTAACGTAGTAATCTAGGCATGTAAACTCGATCTTAACACTCTGATACTGATCAACCAATGGGAAAATGGTGACACTGTGACATACTTTGACAGCCTCCTCATTAGCTTAAGGATGTGGATATACAGAAATAAATATATTCGTAAATAAATAAATACAGAAATAAAAGAATATGGAAATAAATTAATATAAAAATAAATAAATACAGAAATAAATGATCACAGAAATAAATGATCACAGAAATAAATAAATAGGTAAATTATATTGATTAATATATGTATAATTTTACATTTTTATATGTTTATGTATATTTTTATTTATAAATATTTTTATTGATGCATATATTCATTTATTTATTTATTATATAGTTTTTTTGACATGCTTAGGTGTTCATGACAAGATATGGCCATGGGAAATCTGGTGATGATTGATCGTTGTTTAGGTACATTAAACCACGTTAAGCTTTTTCATGTTAAATGTTTTAGTGTGTCCCCGCAATGGGAAACCAAATGAGTACCGCGTTTCCAGCGCCCAGAGATCGGCGCCTAACAAAACACATCCAAACACTGTATAAATAATTTTAAAAACACATAACAAATATGCCACAAAGCATAAAGCCTTACATTTCGTGACATCTCTAGGTTTCTTTTTAGGCTCCACCTACAGTAATAGGGAGTTATTTCTAGCCACTGTGCATCACTTGTTGTTGGTTACTCTTTGGGGGATTTAGGAAGAGTATCTTGTAAAGCACTTTGTGACGTCGGCTGTTTTAAAAAGGGCTTTATGAAATTAATTTGATTGATTGAAAATTTTCTTCAATAAATAAATGTCTACTACTACTACTACTACTACTACTACTACTACTACTATCTACTTTTAGCACTTTTGTGAAAATCTGATTAGGTTGTAGATCATATTCATGCAGACATATACAATATGCTAAAGTGTTTACAAACTTTCAAGCATCACTGTATTTCACTACTCTGTATATCAAGGTTTGAAAATAAGTATTTGACTACAATTCCTTTATTTGCTAACTGTAATTATTATTAAACAAATATATATTATTTGCACTACCAAAGTACTAACATCTCTCCTTCCTTGGTCTCTTCTTGTATTGCATCCTGCCTCACCACCAATTCGTTTTTTGATCCTTTTTGTGTTATTACCCTCTGTAAAGCAAAGATTTAAACTATAATTTTATTGGTATTAATGAGGGCAAAGATTCAATCAAATATTAAATAAAATAGTGTATATAAGCTACTAGTTATTAACGACCCTCATTCCGGCAAGTCGGAACAGTTTGAAAAATACAAAAAAGTAACAACATGTGTCAATTCACACTGTACTTTATTGAAAAACATTATTAACACATTATTTTATGTTTTACTTTATAAATTAAATTAATTTTTGACAATATACACTCATTTAAAAGGTAAAATCACCTTTTATTTTCATACCATTTATAAAGCGTTTGGGCACTAAAGAAAACAATTGGTTCAGTTAAGCAAGCTGAATTTTCCCCCATTCATCCATTATGTCTTCACCTGCACAACTATAATTAGCATTTGTTGCACTTCATAAAGCGCCATACATTTTTAATCGGTCAGTCTACATGTTTTAGAGTTGAAACCATGTCTATCTTAAACTGTGTAGGAGTTGAAGGATAAATAATAATAACGATGAAATATGAAAAATATTTAAACTAAGTACTTTTGCTTGACAAAGCCCCAGTAATTATCTATTGACCTCTATTTTAAAGTAGGGCTAATGGGCTGTACAGACCCATAATTTTAACCTTATATTTAAGCATAGGGAAAACCAATAAACTGATTAAGCTGTGGCTTTACATATTCAATATTCATTAAATTGAACAACACTTAGACTAACAGTCAAATAACAGACTGAAAGCCAAACCCACTCTAAGACATGCCTTAATATAAACATATCAGGTTTGTCTTGCCCTTTTGAATAAATTAAGACTTACCAGCCACAACGTTACCATCCACGACTGTAAGTTAGTGACCAATAGGTTTGCTGAATTTAAACCTTGTACTTGTATAACTGGTCATGTTGTAGTTCATGCACAACAATAAAATCCTTTTTTTTTACATGTTAGTTGTTTTTGAGCAATTTCATGATGATTCTTGAGGTCACATTTACTCAGTTCTGTTGCTCTGTTTTCAGAACCAGACTATATCCAGAAGTCACACTTTAAACTCATGGGAATAAACAATCACCTGGAACTTGGATTTAGAATCTCTCTGTCTGTCATAACTTGTTGTACTAATGCATTTTTTTTAAAAGAGTAGATACCATTAAGCTTAAACAGTATTTTATTCTAATCAATTATAAATATTTACAATACAATACAACACTTTCATTACTAACGTAAGTCCACTTTATATTAAAGACTAAAAGAAACTAGCAAATTGTCCATAAGGTCATTACAGTCACCACACTCAACAACGTTATTAATTCTGGGTTAAGTTTCTTTTAAATATTATTACGTAGTCCAGTAAAATCACCCTTACCTTGTATCCACTCTGATCTTCCTTGCCAGTGTAGGCAGAGACTCCAACCAATGGCTTTTATTGAGAGGCACTCCCTAAAAAAAGGCGATGTAAAGAATCAGATTTCATTGACATTCCACTGTTGAAAGGATGACTAGTTTTCTGACAGCAGCACAAAACATTTTGTCAGCTTTCATGTCAGTAAATTGTCATTTTCTGAATTTTTTGTAAATATTTTTCTTAAGTAAATGCAGTGTATTCAATTGAAAACAAATTACAAATATGTTATTTTTTTAGAAATATTTTAAAGTTACAATGTACTGAATAGTTTGTTAAATATATTGATTTATTTTGGGAGAACTATCCTAGAAGATATACTAATGGCATTTGAGAAACAGTATACTCAGTTGGGTGTGGAAATATTCTGGTACTGTACATTGCAGATTGTCTTGCAGGACACCAACTCACTCTGATCCAATACACTATATGCATACTTTAATGGTTATGTTTTATAACGGTCATATTCCTTGTTGTTTTTACCAACAAAAAGAACCACTATGTTTGTTTCTAGGTGTACCAAGGTTTTTCTAAAATATTTGTGAATTGGTTAAAAGTGTCACCTGGACCCACCTGGATTTTCATTTGTAATTCTGAAATTAGTCATGCAGCACAACAGTCAAATCTGCTACCTTGCTCAATAGCTTGGCTTTTTAGGATGTTTTTTGTAATAGAAGTTTATGGTCTGTTTATGGGTAGGGACTGTGGTTGAGGCTGGGGCTGAGCCGTGTGATCTACAACAGGTCACACCTGAACGACGAGGGGCGTTTCTGGCCAGTCTGGTGCCCTAGGCCAGATCTCTAAATGCCTCCCCCCATTGAAAACCTCTGGAATGTCATCAAGAGGAAGCTGGGTGGTCATTAACCATCGAACAAAACAGAGCTTGGAATATATAAGTCACCCATCATCAATGTGAAGGACTGGTGGAGAATAATAATACAATTATTATTATACATTTATTACTATTAGATAGATATCATAGCTGTTTTAAATACATTTGATTTGACTCAACATGTACATGAATCCACACACAACCGTGGATACACCCTTGACTTACTTATCAGTAAGGGTCTAAATATTTCATTGATTATTGTTAAGGATGTAGCACTATCTGATCATTTCTGTATTTTCTTCGATATATTGATCTCTCCTAACATTGAAACTAGATCTGTGTCTCTCAAAAAGAGATGCCTGAATGAAAACACTAGGGTGATATTTATGAAGACTTTATCTTTAACACCAAGCATATCTGCGGACTCTGTTGATATTCTCCTTGATTCCTTTAACTCAAAAGTTAAGAGTGGAATTGATGATATTGCTCCTGTGAAAGTCAGGAAGAAAAATGGCAGACAAAAGGCACCATGGAGAAACTCAACAACAGTTCAAAATATGAAGAGAAATTGCAGAAAATCTGAGCGCATGTGGCGGAAGACAAAACTTGAAGTCCATTATGACATCTATAAAAACACCCTTCATGCCTTCAATGTAGAACTAGGCAAAGCTAGACAGACCTTTTTCTCGAATATTATAAACAGTTGTTAAGCCCCTCCTGAAAAATAGCTATTTGGATCACACTGTACTGAGCAACTACAGACCAATCTCAAATCTCCCTTTCATAGGCAGGATCATTGAAAAAATTGTTCAATCAGCTGAACAAATTCTTAAGCTCAAATGGACACTTTGACAATTTTCAATCTGGCTTCCGACCAAATCACAGTACAGAGACAGCGCTCATAAAGATAATAAATGATATTCGCCTCAATACAGATACAGGCAAACTATCAGTGCTGGTACTACTCGACCTTAGTGCTGCATTTGACACTGTCGACCACGACATACTTCTTGACAGGCTGGAAAACTGGGTTGTGCTTTCTGGGATTGTCCTAAAATGGTTCAGGTCATACCTAAAAGCGAGAGGTTACTATGTGAGCATAGGCAACCATAAGTCTGAGTGGACATCCATGACATGTGTAGTCCCACAAGGCTCAATTCTCGCGCCACTCCTATCAACCTGTATATGCTCCCACTGAGCCAAATAATGAGAAAGAAACAAATTGCTTACCACAGCTATGCAGACGACACCCAGATCTACTTAGCCCTATCACCTATCAACGACTACAGCCCCATTGACTCCCTATGCCAATGCATTGATGAAATTAACAATTGGATGTGCCAAAACTTTCTTCAGTTAAACAAAGAGAAAACTGAAGTCATTGCATTTGGAAACAAAGATGAAGTTCTCAAGGTGAACGCATACCTTGATGCTATGGGTCAAACAACTAAAGATCAAGTCCGGAATCTTGGTGTGATTCTGGAGTCAGACCTTAGCTTCAGTAGTCATGTTAAAGCAATAACTAAATCAGCATATTATCATCTTAAAAATATCTCAAGAATTAGATGCTTTGTTTCCAGACAAGACTTAGAGAAACTTGTTCATGCTTTCATCACCAGCAGGGTGGATTATTGT
>JACXGM010018560.1:0-18953 GCA_016801145.1 Umbra pygmaea | reverse complement strand
CCCTTGGAGAGTTGACACATGAGAACCCAATACGGTTCCGTGATGGGTTACGGCATGACGCATTGCTTCCATCTCCGCTGGATCCATGTTCTGGCCGGATTATTCTGTCAGGATCGGTACAGGAGAAGGTAAGGAACCAGAAGCAGAGATGAAAATGATAACAATGTTTATTGTGGAATATATAGTGTGTAGGGTGTCAAGACCCAATACGGCAGACTAGAATGGTAAGGGTCAGGCAGGGTTCGGTACACGGAGCGGGTAGTGGTCCAGGCAGGGTTCGGTACACGGGGATGGTCGTAGTCCAGGGAGGGTTCGTTACACAGGGAGGGTCGAAGTCCAGGCAGGGTTCGGTACACAGGAAGTGGCTATACAATAATCCGGCACTGGCTGACTGTCTTCTCCTTCCTTATAAAGGGAGGGAGACAATCAACCAGGTGTGGCAGATGAGCAGGTGTAGGTGATGATTGACTGGAACGGGTGATCAGGGAGTGCAGGGGAAACCAGGAACGGAATGGGAACACAAAGGGACAGGGAAGACAGCTCAGGAGGCTGGATTCCTGACACTGACAAGGGTCCATTGTATCGAAACATTGTTTTTTTATCTGTGCATTTTATAATAAAATTACACAGGAGCATTACTTAGTTGAGGACATTAGCCTTCTTTATATAGTTAGATTTTTGTGTCCTGCACCTACCCATACCGAAATCTAATATATGGCCATACATATGAAAAATCTTAACATATATTTGGAAAAATATTACCATATATGTTAATTACCTATTTAAATACAGTGCTAAGAACATTTGAGCATATTGAAATAAACCTTTCACTGTTGTATTCTTTCAGTGTCACGATACCGCCTTTCTGCTATAGCAGAACTGGAGCTGGTAGATATACGGCTAGATATGCAGTTTTACAGCACAATTCATTTTAATGCATAAATTATAGCAAAAAGGGTCAATAGCTCTGACCCCATACAACCCTTTTAAAAACAATCTTTCCACATGTGTTAAGGAACATCTCATACACCATGAAGATCAAGTGGTTTGGGGATGTTTTTATTTGGCATTTTTAAATCAGTATTAATGGCTAAAGTATAGCAATAATCATCAATAGCTCTGACCCCATACAACCCTTTTAAAAACAATCTTTCCACATGTGTTAAGGAACATCTCATACACCATGAAGATCAAGTGGTTTGGGGATGTTTTTATTTGGCATTTTTAAATCAGTATTAATGGCTAAAGTATAGCAATAATCATCAATAGCTCTTTCAAAACAAGCTTTTTACAGATGTTAAGGGACACCATCAACATCAATTATGTTTTAGATTTTTTGATTTGGCTCTTTCAAAATCAGTATTAATTGCTAGAATATATCAATAATGGTCAATAGCTCTGACCGCATACGACCTTTTTCAAAACAATCTTTTCACATGTGTTAAGGGACATCTCTTACTTCATTAACATCAATCATGTTTTCGATTTTCGGATGTGGCTTCTTTTAAATTATAGCAAAAACGGTCAATACAGTGAAGTAAAAAATTATTTGATCCCCTGCTGATTTTGTACATTTGCCCACTGAAAATGAACTGATCAGGCTTTAATTTTAATGGTAGGATTATTTAAATAGTTAGAGACAGAATTTGGAAGTTCCACCA
The DNA here is from genome assembly GCA_016801145.1 of Umbra pygmaea. Taxonomy (NCBI): domain Eukaryota; kingdom Metazoa; phylum Chordata; class Actinopteri; order Esociformes; family Umbridae; genus Umbra; species Umbra pygmaea. The sequence goes on along the minus strand of JACXGM010018560.1, from coordinate 17,292 downwards.
CAGAGCCCATCCTGGAACTGATGCTGCCACATCTCTATCATGCCCTGGCTGGGCATGGAGAGGAGCAGTGCCTGGAGCAGGCCCCTGCTCTGCCGGCCCACCGGGACGAGGCCCCTGCTCTGCCTTGCTCAGCCTCTGCTAGAGTCTCCCACAGCTATCGACCTGGAGGGCCTGTTCCTGCCTCCTCCCCTGGGGTTTGAAAATGATGCTGCTCCGCTGCCAGACACAGGGCCCCCTGCTGTTCCGCCATTACAGGACGGGCCGAGCAGGGGGCCCGGGGTCGGGCCGGCGATGCTGCCAGCCCTGGCTGTTCCTTTGGAGCTGGGCTGCCGAATGGGGGTGTGGTTGCCTGCCCCCATGCCCCATAGCCCCCCCAAAAAATATTCCACCTCTTCTTCTTCCTCCTTCGAGGAAAAAAGGCCCAGCTCCTGCTCTTTATCGGGATTGACCCAGGGTTTGGGCACTGTGGTAAAAGGCCCCTGTGGGTGGCCCATATATGGCCATGTAGGCGGGGTGTATCCGAACCAGGACGGTGCAGATGAGAGGCTCCTCTTCCTCAAAGGGGCACTTCCAGGGCATAGACATGGTGGCATGAGCTGATGTTGAATAGCCCCATACGCCTCTCCATCCTCCTCATCGGAACTATCAATGTCCCACATGGAAGCCACATAGACAGAGCTCTCCCCTGTTGAACTACATTTGTGTCTGAAGCTCTCCTTCTTCTTTTGGTGGAGCATTCTGTCACGATATTAACATGATAGTGGCGGGTGTTGTAATGAGAGGGGGACACAAAATACAGGATAAAGTTGTCTAACCTAACACAGCTGTGCCTAATCCACAATCAACAACCCTTTTATGCAATACCAGTTTTTCCCAACCTGTACTATATCTCCCAGCAACCCCAAACCAGGAAAAGGTGTGGCTGACCCTTAAAGAACATTCTCAACCACCATGCCAAAGCACTGAATGAAACCAAGACAACCAAATAGAAACATAAACAATAAATAGTCAATGGAGAGTTCATACTCAGTTCAGTGTACGCCAGCCCACCCTAGGCTGGACGTTACACCACATGTGAAAAGGTTGTTTTGAATAAGGTTATATGGGGTCAGAGCTGTTGAACATTTTTGCAATGATTAATACATTAAAACCAATTTTAAAGAATCCAAATAAAAAAATGAACAAAATAATTGATGTTGATTATAGGGCAGAGGTCACTGAACTTATCTCAGTTGGAGTACTTAATAACATGTATATTGGTCCAGAGCTATTGAAAGTATTTCATTAGCAAGCAATAGTTTAAATTGCACTTTTAAGACGGTCCCTTAATCTCCGCAATGGCAGAAAACAACGATTCACATATTTTTCGCTATTCAAACAGAATTATGATATCAATATGGGAAAGCAAGGAGTGTTGCTTAATTGCAAACGTGAGCAGATTCATAGAATATTATTTTTGTCTTTCTGGCATGTTTCGTTGAAGAGGTATTGATGTTGAAATTCCCAATCTTTAATATAAAGCTAACATCACCCCAGTGGAACAAGAGGGGCATAGAACTCTGGGCCGTATTTAAAACTGCTTGGGTCGTATATCTACCGATGCCAGCTCTGCAGCCTCCCCTTTCTCCCTTTCTGGGTGCAAAAAAGAGGTTTGGAAGCAATCTCCGTGGATAACAAATCACATCTACTACCATGGGTCCTGGTTTTATTTTATTTTATTTAACCTTTATTTAACCAGGTGGGCACGTTGAGAACATTTTCTCATTTAAAACGGCGACCTGGCCAAGATAAAGCAAAAAGGTGCTAGTACAGACAGTGTAACACGAATACAAATCAAGAATTACACAAAGGGTAGAGTAAAAAATAAAGATAAAAAATACAGTCAAATTTGAACGAGGTAGATGTAAGTACATGTACAATTTGTGCAAAGAAATCAGAGATTAAGAGGTAGATTGAATTATTATACAGGGTGGCAGGCAAATACAATGAATAAGTTAACAGTAGTATGACTGTGCAAATGGTAACAGTCCAAATAGCAGTTGATGAATAATATATTCAAAAAAATAAAAAAATGTTCAAGACAGTATATACAACGGTGCTTATTTGGCAAAATGCTAAGGTAATGGATCAGATAGGGAAAGGTAGTGCACATGTGAAGGGGGGGTCAGCAGGTGTAGTGGTTAGGCAGAAGCTCTGATAATCGTGATTTAAAGAAAGTGAGGGGGACAGTGGTCACAAGTTTCAGAGTCTATGGTTTGTCTTCACAGTCGGATTTACACTATCCCAAAGTACAAAAAGAAATGATCAAAAACGTTGAATGTTAACAAAGTTTAGAGAATAACTTGGAAATTATATTTTGACTTTTTTTGCAATGTCCATCCATTTCAGCCGTTGCATTCGTAATAGCTTATCATCAGGGCCGTGCACAGACCTTTTAAGGGGCACGTGTCGAAACTGGAAAAAGGGCACCCCCTCTCCTTTATATATATATATATATATATATATATATATATATATATATATATACTCACAAATAATAACAGCCATAATAATAATATTATAGATAATGTAGATATACAGGGTTTCAGGGCATCTTTCAACCTAATTATAACAGCAACCTTCTGTGTGCCATGTGCTTGAAGGCGTTTATTACTATGATCCACTGGTCTCTAATTCACTACACTTTCCATACAATAAGCCAGCAATGAAAAATATATATATAATAGTGTGAAAAGTACAGTTGCAGTGAAAAGCATATTAGAATGATTTCTGAATGATCACGTGACACTGAAAAATACTTAACTGGAGCAATAATGCAGAAAATTCAGCTTTGATCACAGAAATAAATTACATTTTAAAATATATTCAAATAGAAAACAGTTATTTTAAATTGTAAACATATTTCACCATAATATTGTTTATATATGCTGTTGGATCAAAAATATAATTACATTATTCATGATAAAATATAAATATTTCATAGTGATCTGATTCTGTAATGTGTTTTTACTACTACAACATTACTTTACAACATTTATACATGTGAAGATGAGCCGAGAGTACAGAATATTATACTGTAAATAGAAAAATTAGCTAGACTAGATAGCTAATATGTGCATATTAACAGCCTTGAATTAACCATTATTTAATATCATTACCAAAACATGATTAAATGTTAATAAATTAAGCATATCAGCCATCACAAATCAAAAAAGAAATATGTTACCTGTGACAAATATCACTCGTCGCTTTGTGTAAGTTCCATTACGAAACAGCGTGAGGGCACACCTGCGCTTTTGATTTCCCAATGGTAAAAACAAATTATATGTTGTTGTATTACTTTTTTACAAAGGTCAAACTCAAATGCAGTTATGGGTTTTAGACCAGCAAATGTGTGCAAATGTGTATTTAAAACGGCACCGGCGGCATCACATTACATTTTAATCAACAGGTTACAAACTAGTTTGTTGTAGCTGTATGGGTGCTCAGTTTTTCCTGTTGTAAAATACATTTGGCCAAAATCGCAATTTACAAAAGATGAAATGTGTACAGGCTATTTAAGTGTATGCTGTATATTGGCAATAACTAGATGGCAAATGCTAGACGTCTCTCGTCCCACATGTCTCAGTCAGACATCAAATAAATAAAATATTGCCTTTATAGACATAGTGTTTAGTACTTATTCAAACATCAAGATCTTTGTTAACCTTTGCAAAACTTCGATCAGCTGCCTGCTGATGTGCGGCTGCTGCGGAACTGATAGAGGGGGCGGAGTTATCAGGTTTACTGACAGTTTTAGGAGCGAAAAAGATTTACACAAGCTCTTTTTAAGAAATTAAATTGGCTAAATATTTGTAAAAAAGACAGAAAGACGTAAATGGTGCCCAATAGCATCGATTTATTGAAGAAAAAAACCACCACCACCCAAAAAAAGGGCACTTTGGACAAAAAGGGCATGTGCTCTGCACAGGTTGAGCCCTACCTGTGCATGTGCCTGCTTATCATTTTGGACTGCTTGCTTGAATTAGCCAAAAAATCTTTCCATTTCCTTTGATGTATCGGGATATATTGTCTTTGAGCCATATGCTTTTATTGTTCATATGATGTCATTGCTTACGTATGGTGACTTGCCCTAATGGTGGACAATTTTTGCATTTTAGACTTTTGTGACATATTGCGATATAAAGCTAATACGTTATACACACAATACCATTTAGAAAAAAACTGGATGTCCTCTAATCAAATCATAACAGAAAATGAAATTATAGAAATATTAGTGATTTTGGCCCAAATTGTAAGACAATCTGCAGCTTCCTAATGTGAGATACTGAACAGTCTATGATAAAAGGCCAAAACCACCTTGATTCATAATAGTAATATAGTAAGTTAGTATTCTCTTGTTTATGTATGGATGAAACATAGATAATTGAACATGTGACAAATACTAAATTAATATCAAGTTTGTAACTTTCAAACTCTATGTCACGAACCAAACAAAGTGACGCAAATAAGGAAGTGCCTTAAACCTATATTCTATCTGAATTCCAGCTGGGGGCGATACGTCTGGTTGCAAAATAGCTTGGTTTATTTAATAGTCTATGAGAATGAGATACATAATATACAGCGGGGAGAACAAGTAATTGATACACAGGTTTGCAGGTTTTTCTTCTTACAAAGCATGTAGAGGTCTGTCATTTTTTTCATAGGTACACTTCAACTGTGAGAGATGGAATCCAACACAAAAATCCAGAAAATCACATTTTTATCATTTTTAAATAATGAATTTGCATTTTATTGCATGACAAAACTATTTGATACATCAGAAAAGCAGAACTCAATATTTGGTACAGAAACCATTGTTTGCAATTACAGAGATCATACGTTTCCTGTAGTTCTTCACCAGGTTTGCACACACTGCAGCAGGGATTTTGGCCCACTCCCCTATACAGACCTTCTCCAGATCCTTCAGGTTTCGGGGCTGTCACTGGGCAATATGGATTTTCAGCTCCTTCCAAAGATTTTCTAATGGGTTCAGGTCTAAAGACTGGTTAGGCCACTCCAGGACCTTAAGATGCTTCTTACAGAGCCACTCCTTAGTTGCCCTGGCTGTGTGTTTCGGGTCATGCTGGAAAACCCAGCCACGACCCATTATTAATGCTCTGACTGAGGGAAGGAGGTTGTTGGCCAAGATCTCGCAACACATGTCCCCATTCTCCCCACAATATGGTGCAGTCATCCTGTCCCCTTTGCAGAAAAGCATCCCCAAAGAATGATGTTTCCACTTCCATGCTTCACGGTTGGGATGGTGTTCTTTGGGTTGTACTCATCCTTCTTCTTCCTCCAAACACGGCAAGTGGAGTTGAGAGCATAAAGCTCTACTGTTGTCTCATCAGACCACATGACCTTATCCCATTCCTCCTCTGGATCATCCAGATGGTCATTGGCAAACTTCAGTTGGGCCTGGACATGCGCTGGCTTGAGCAGGGGGACCTTGCGTGCGCTGCAGGATTTAAATCCATGATGGCGTAGTGTGTTACTAATGGTTTCATTGAGGCAAAATGTGAAGCCCAGTGTTTGCATCCCTCAATTCATGGATTTCAACTGCTACAGATAATGTTCCTGGGAGCTGCAACCAACAACAAGGCATCTACCGCACTTGACTTCTTCTTACAGTCTGTAGAAAAATATGGGTTTCCTTTGAGGTAAGAATGTCTTGCCGCTATTAGCAATTGAACTTACTTGTGGAATTGTAATATAATTGACTCCTGATAGAATGGTACATTATTTGCCAGTTTACCATATATGTTAATTGTCATTGTTGTTTTCTAAGTGCTTCTAAGAGCAGGTTAGGGGTGCCACCTTATATTATTTATTTCCTTTGGTCCTGTCCAGCCCTTTTTCCCATTTCATTTATATTATTATTATTATTAGTATATATACACATATATATAATTATATATTTTACCGTGAGTAAAATAAAACCCCTTTGTGCAAATGGTACTTTCTGCCTCTGTGTCCTTGTTCGCACAGATGACCCCACGCCTCTGTTGCTGACCTGTGCGGTGTGGTTGACATCCCACTCCCCTTGTGGGGAGCTGAACGTAACAATGGTCATTCAATGTCCACCAGTATTATGTAATTTGAAAATAATAAACTTAAGTGAAAAATGCTTCACAAGTTATAGTACTATTGTACTAGGTACTACATGATGGGACATTAGTTTGATTTCAGGAAGACATAACCATAACACAGAAGATTAACGTGTTGTGCATCATTGGGTAAAATCCATTTCTCCCAACATAAGACATAACCTACTTAACATGAACTATATTTCTCTATAGTAGTAATATAACAGTGGTCATGCTGTTTTCTCACTGTCTACATGTGCCACCCTTTAGAGTGAGGGGAGACCAAGAAGTGGAAAATGTCCACATAGCTCCATGCATGTTCACAAGTTGTGGCTGTGGCAGGGACATTTCCGGTCAGGAAAGAGTGTGCACAGTCAAAGGTGACGTTTTCTGTAATATATACACACACACACTTCAGGGTCAGGATATGGGTATCCAGAATTTGCCTCTAAATACATTATTTCAATGTGACATTTTCAGATGGACATTCATTCCTCTTTTCAAACATGTTTTTACAGAATAGAACGCTTGTGGCGAGATGTCTGGATGGCGGTTTCAAATTCCTACTAAGGATTTCTCCACACCCTTGAGGGAGAGGGTGTGCTAGATCCCTCAGACAGCATCCACATGTTCTGTGCCCAGTATGTCTTCTTACCACGCCTCCAGATGGAACTTGACACTTTCACAGATGGTTGGGAAAACCACCCACTACGAACAGAACAAAATCTATTCCAAATCAACTTTGGGCAATGGGCCATCATTACAAAATCCTGTAGATGCTCCAGACATAGCAGAGGTACTGGACCATTTTGATAAATTCATGATAATTGCTTTTAACAAATCTGCACTTAAGACAGCAAAATTGTAAAACATTCTCTATGATACACAGGACATGGAAGACTGGCCAGCTGTCAGTGAGTCAGATGAATCCAGACGTGGTGTTGTAGTACCCTCTGTTGAATGCCCTCTGAGTGAGTAAGGTATGACCAGCCTCAGGACAGCCATTGATGTAACAGCACCTTCTCAGTCCTATGGCAGAGAAATCTACATGGCTTTACTAAATTATGTTTTAGTTCACATAGAGCATAACTAAACAAGCCATATGACAAAATACCTTTAAGTGTTACAATTTATGAAAGCAACTTCAAGTTTCTTTAATAAAAGTTTTGTTTCGTGAACAAAATAAAGTCGGAAATGGCAATAATATTACACTGATTTGTATTTTCTCAAATATGTTTTTCAATCCTGTCAAATAAAACATCTCAGATGTCTTTTGTTACTATCATCATCTCTTATTACAGAAGCTTGTTGTGGTCTACATAGCATAGTAAACCTACAGCAGGGCTAACCAAACCGGGTCCTGGAGAGCTACCATCCTGTAGGTTAATTTGTTGAGAAGTAGATTCTATACAATAATGTTTAAATACAGTTTAAACAGTTTAGAATGGTATTACTATTAGAGAGAGTTGTACAGCTATAGTTGAGGCCTGTTGGAGGATTCTAGGACATATAAGACAGACAGGGAGAAGATTCATGGTCAAGCCAGATAAGACTTCCTATAGGATAAGGGGTAGTTGGTCACTATGACAACATGTGACTGAGACAAGGAAGCAAGGCCAAGAGTGACTGAGGACAGAGAGAGCCCTTACTGTTCTTATATTAATTATTATATATCAGAATAAGCTGTAGCTTATGGCTTAGGACTTATATCTTATAACTCTGTTATATATTGGACTGCTTATAACTATATGATCTATTGTATGTTAGACTGTAATTCCATCACAGGTCTAATACATAGAAGATGCTATTCAGACTAATAGAACAGGACCATTTACTGACAGGACATTCGACAGATAAGGTTTACTGAGGTTTACTGAGTTTACTGAGTTGAATAACAACTAACGAGGCCCTTTAGATTAGGACCCAGGGAGCAAGGAGCTAGGGACAGACACTATGCAGAATGGAACATATATGTTATTCACTCCTTTAAGATATGGATAGAAGAACTATAACTTTCAGACACTCAAGGACAGGAACTGTATGGCCCCGGACAATAAGAGATAGGGAACCATGTAGACAGGGAACAATAATCCCAGCATGTATATAAACCAGTTCAATATGATCATTCGGGGCATTTTTCCCAACATGTCTTGATGCCTTGTTATGAGATGACCCTGTAATCATAACAAGGAGAACTTTATTAAAACATTATATTATCTACCACAACCTGACTCATGAAACTATAATTTCAACGAAGATCCTGTTAAGCCTAGAATTACCATCTAACAATTTCAACTGCATATAATGTAGCCTCATTCAGCTCATCATCCAGCTAATTAGTAGAATCAGGTGTGCTAAATTTGGGTTAAAGTGAAAACAGTATGAATGGTAGATCTTCAGGACCGGGGTTGGTGATCCTTGACCTAGAGCATTTGCAAATATTTCATGTGGCATATTTCAGTGGTAGTTGATGCCAAAAACTACACATTGGCAAATTCTTGGCCTAGATTAAAAGCCTCTGTCAGAAACTTTTTGAATGCATCATGTTGCCAAATGCTTCACAGTTAGTGTAATAATATACCACATGCAGAGACAACTGGGTAACAAATTGTGTGGCTATCCCCATATTCTGAATTGCAAACATGGTTAAACTTCAGTGTAACTGCAAATTCCCTTTTCTCTGTGGGAAGAAATGGGATGTAATCCTGTCCTGTTATCAACTGCAAAAATCGGGCAGATGTTATTGGAAGAAGGCTGTCCTGGTCATCGGTGTGTATTTGGTCCACTAGAAAAATAATATTGGTTTATTAAATCAACATAAGCAATGCTTTAAGCAGATGAGAAGGTATAATTATAAACATTGGATAATTTGAAACCCTCTAATCAGTTCTATAGTCCTACTTCAACTAGCTGATAAAATATAATAATAATGCATTTAACTTATATAGCGCTTTTCTTCCTAGGAACTCAAAGTGCTTTATAGAGTGAGGGGGAAAGCCCACCTCATCCACCAACAATGTGTAGCACCCACTTGGGTGATGCACGGCAGCCATTTTGCGCCAGAACGCTCACCACATATCAACTATCAAGTCAGGAAGTGAGTTGTTGGTAACACTTTACAATAAGGTACACAAAAATGTAAGTAGTTACTGAGAAACTAATGAGGAACAAATGAGGAAGGACAGGTTAGTTAATGATAAGTTCCTGAATGACTGTGAATCAAGCACTAATGATTAGGTACAGATAAACAGACTGTGGGTTACCATATTAATTAATAATTATGTAATTTAAAATGTATGAGAAGTTACTGAGGAACCATTGCTTGGTTAATGATAAGTTCCTTAATGACTGTGAATCAAGCACTAATGATTAGTTATTGATAAACATACTGTGGGTTACCAACTTACAATATTAATGAATAATTAGGTAATAGTAAAATAATGAGAACACAGACTGGGAGTTACCATATAAATAAATTATTAGGAAATCAGTTTCACTTCTTTCCTGGGATTTTACAAGTAGTAAAGTAAAATGAATAGATGACAGATGGGAAAAGCATCCCCAAAGAATGATGTTTCCACTTCCATGCTTCACAGTTGGGATGGTGTTCTTGGGGTTGTACTCATCCTATTTCTTCCTCCAAACAAGGCGAGTGGAGTTTAGGCCATAAAGCTCTACTTTTGTCTCATCAGACCTCATGACCTTCTCCCATTCCTCCTCTGGATCATCCAGATGGTCATTGGCAAACTTCAGACGGGCCTGGACATGCGCTGGCTTGAGCAGGGGGACCTTGCGTGCGCTGCAGGATTTAAATTCATGACGGCGTAGTGTGTTACTAATGGTTTTCATTGAGACTGTGGTCCCAGCTCTCTTCAGGTCATTCACCAGGTCCTGCCGTGTAGTTTTGGCTGATCCCTCACATTCCTCATGATCATTGATGCCCCACAAGGTGAGATCTTGCATGGAGCCCCAGACCGTGGGAGATCAACCATCATCTTGAACTTCTTCCATCTTCTAATAATTGTCTTCTCACCAAGCTGCTTGCCTATTGTCCTGTAGCCCATCCCAGCTTTCTGCAGGTCGACAATTTTATCCCTGATGTCCTTACACAGCTCTCTTGTCTTGGCCATTGTGGAGAGGTTGGAGTCTGTTTGAGTGTGTGGACAGGTGTCTTTTATACAGGTAACAATTTCAAACAGGTGCAGTTAATACAGGTAATGAATGGGGAACAGGAGGGCTTTTTAAAGAAAAACAAACAGGTCTATAAGAGCTTGAATTCCTAAAATTCAGTACCAAAATATCAGTACCAGACAATATATATGAAACATTATGGGCCCTATTTCAATGATCTGAAACGCAAGTATCAACCGCGAAATTCAAGTGACATTGTGGGAAGGTCCTGGGCGCTGTTGCTATTTTACCAGCAGGATAAATTACTCTTGCGCCCGACGCAAATGTAAAATGGGTAGGTCTGAAGTAGCTTCATTAATCATAGGTGTGGTTTGTGCAAAACGTGCAATAAACCAATCAGAGCATCACCTCACATTCCCTTTAAGAGCAGGCGCGCTTGTTCCATGGTGGATTGCTATGATAACGGCAGATTGCTATTGATTTGTCTTTTCACAAAATGTAAATATAGAAATGTCACAGGACATAATTTATGATGCTTTGAGCTCACTCTCACTGAATCACGAGGTTATGAATGCATGGTAATATTTTTGCAATGTAGTCTAACATTAGAGCGAGATTAACTTGCTTATCTCACTCTTCCGTATAAGCTCTCCTCTCCCTGCTGCTTGGGCATTTGTGTTAAGTGGCAAGCAACGACACATGCATTTCAACATCACGTCTCCTTAAGTCCTCTAAAATTACCTAATTTATGTCATCAACACATCCATGATTCATGTAAAACACAACAAGCCACCAAGAATGCTGCAACTTGAGTAATGTAAAGTGCCTCCTGTCCTATCCAAACACCTGACGCGCATTGTCAGTGTGCCGAATGTTTGTTCAATTAGGCTACACTGCGTGTTTGTGTGTGTTTTCGATTAGACAGCATTTCACGCACTGTTGCTGGAATCAGAATTAATGTCATCATCAGCCATGTCTTTAACGGATATTTGTCCCCTTCACAGCCACCCATCCAAGGGGGGATTCCCTGCAAAGATGGCAGGGTTTGCCATAAATGAGTCATTGCTTAAGCCAGAGTAATTCGAAAAGATATGGGTGATTTTACTATTAGCATCGCAAATGACTTGTATGTTGATTGAATGGTTTCCCTTGCGGTTGATTTCAGCGCGAATAATTCATTCTGAATAATTTGGGTTAATGTGTACATTAGATGTATGCCTATTTCTTCAAATCTTTGGACACCAAGATGATTTCCCTTGCGTGGTAATAATTTTCCTTTTATTATGTATGTATTGCAATAATGGGAACTGTTGCATTTGTGTAGATTAGAGGAGCAAAGTGTATGCGCGTTGTGCACATGCTAAATTATGGCCAAGCATGCGCCCTTAAAATACCATCTTAATAATACGCCACTGACTTTTAAACAGGTTTTTCCTGGTCACTGGCGGAATTGTTTTCAGTAACTGAAGATAGCTCCATGGAATGTTTGCGCCAGAATACTCCTCTTCTTTTCACAGAATTGCCCAACGAAAGCAAGTTCCTTCCCTAATTTACCAATGTGTGTCTGTGGAGGGAAAGTCTCATATGCATCGGGTGCAAGATAGGTGTGATAAGAACGATACATGCGTTGGTGTAAAAAGTCAAATGCGCTGGGTTTAAGATAGGGCCCATTGTGTTTTTGTCTCATGTGTATGCTACATTCTTGATATCTAGTTTGATAGCGTGTGAGTTCATCAGTTCCAGAAAATATTTATGAAATATTGTAATTGCTAGAGAAACATTTCAAGATAACAGAAGTTGAATACAACTAATTTAAGTACTCATTGAAGAGGAAGGATTTCAGACATGTCCTGAAGATGGGTAGAGACTCTGCTCATAGCGTTTTATTATTATCATTATTATTACTATTATTACTATTGTCATTCCTATTTTAAAATTCTTATATTGTTGTAATTCTTGTTTTTAAGCCCACTGCATAGAATCGCAGAGCCATGTCAATAAGAATTTCTCTGCATAGGATGATGTATGTTGTTCAATGCATATGATAAATAAACCACTTTGACTTTGACTTTGCTGTTCTCGCCTCCAGTGGAAGCTGGTTCCACCATTGAGGAGCCAGGACAGAAAACAGTCATTGCTGTTTGGATTTGGAGTTGACCTCCCAAAGGGGTGGGATAGTCAGGAGCCCAGAGGTTTTCAGCAAGAAGATCCTGTGTAGGGGTGTAGGTTTTGAGCATTATCTGAAGTTAGGCAGGAGGAGCTCCTCTTGTTGTGCCATAGGCGAGCACCATTGCCTAGTAGCGAATTTGAGCCAGTGGAATGTGTGGTGACGTGGTGGAACTTAGGAAGGTTGAAGACCAGGTAGGCTGCTATATTCTGAATGAGTGAAGCGGTTTAGTGGCGCAAGCTGTGAGTCCGACCAGAAGTGAATTCCAGTAATCCAGATGTGAGATGTGAGTGCTTGGATGATTACCTGGGCAGCTTCCTGGGTGAGGTAATGTTGTGCTCTGCGAATGTTAGAGAGCATGAACCTACATGAGCGTGTCACAGCCTTGATGTTTGCAGAGAACGAGAGGGTATCGTCCAGGATCACACCAAGGTTCTTTACACTCTGGGATGGAGACACTGCAGTTCCCAACTGTAATGGACATGTCCTGGAGCGGACAGGCCTTCCCACTGAAGAAGAGTAGCTAAGTCTTGTCAGTGTTGAGCTTGAGGTGGTCAATCAATCAATCAATCAAATTTATTTTATAAAGCCCTTTTTACAACAGTAGTTGTCACAAAGTGCTTTGACAGACACCTGGCCCGAGACCCCCAAAAGCAAGCAACACAAGTGATGCACAGTGGCTAGGAAAAACTCCCTAGTAGGAGGGACCTAGGAAGAAACCTAGAGAGAGGCCAGACTCAAAGGGGTGGCCAGTCCTCTTCTGGCTGTACTGGGTGGGGGATCTGAATGTACACAGCCCATTGTAATAAGGTCAAAGAGTATTCAACTATTGTCCAGCAATGAAGATATGATGGGTGGACTGTGACCACCTGGAGATGAAGGCTGGTGTCATCGGGTGGAAACGGGATCATCAACCGCAGTGAGATGGGATCCAGCACAGCAGCGGGCCGGGCACAGGAAGGGGACAGGAAGGAGTCATCAGGCCACATGGTCCTGTCGCATGATCCTAGGGTCCTCCTAGGATGAACATGACATCAGGAACATTAGAGTGGGCATACCTTGGATCTAGTACCTTGACACAGCTCTGACCCCAAAATGAATATGTAAAACCCTAGTCCCCCGGCACATAAACTATTGCAGCATAACATCTGGGGCTGAGAGACGTGGTCCTGCACAAGGAAGCCTCAGGCAGGAGCAAGCAGGCATGCTTCCGACTCACCCACATTGCCAAGACCACACCTCCAAATGGGCACCAACAGACCGTACCAGTGCCAGGGTAGCATAGGGGTGAGGATATCCCAGTATAGAGAGGGGAGCCTACCAGGCAAGCCAGCATGGGCGGTTCATTAACAGTGCCGCCGTTCTCTTTTAGCCCCCTGGGCCAGACTATACTATACCATAAAACTTACTGAAGAGATGAGTCTTCAGCATAGACTTAAATGTTGAGACTGAGTCTGCATCTCTCACATGGGTTGGCAGATCATTTCACAGAATTGGAGCTCTATATGAGAAAGCCCTTCCACCAGCTGTTTGTTTACAAATTCTAGGAACAGTAAGAATGCCGGCATCTTGTGAACGTAATGTATGTGTGGGTATGTATGGTTGCACCAATCAGAAAGATAAGTAGGGGAAAGTCCATGTAGTGCTTTGTATGTTAATAGTAAAACTTTGAAATCAGCCGTAGCCTTAATGGGCAGCCAGTGTAGAGAGGCTAGAATTGGGGTAATGTGTTCCGATTTTGGTGTTCTAGTCAGAATTCTGGCAGCTGTGTTAAGCACTAACTGAAGTTTTTTTAGGATTTTGTCTGGGTAGCCAGAAAAGAGAGCATTACAATAATCCAATCTTGAGGTAACAAAGGCATGGATTCACTTTTCTGCATCATTCTTTGACAGAAAATTTCAAATTTTTGCAATGTTCCTGAGATGGAAAAAGCTGCTCTTGAGATATTTTTTACATGTTCGTCAAGAGAGAGATCTGGGTCCAGAGTAACACCAAGCTCTTTTACAGTTTTTCCTGATATGACTGTACAACCATCTATGTTTTTTTGCCAGATTTGACAGCAGGTCTCTTTGTTTCTTGGGACCTAAAATATGCATTTCTGTATTTTCAGAGTTTAGAAGTAAGTAATTTTCTGTCATCCAACTCTTTATATCCAAAACACATGCTTCAAGGGTGTGCAGTTTTGGGGTTTCTCCTTTTTTTACTGAAATGTACAGTTGTGTGTCATCAGCATAGCTGTGAAAGTTGACATTGTGTTTCCGGATTACATCACCAAGAGGCAGCATGTATAGCGAGAACAGTAGCGGTCCCAAAACAGAACCTTGTGGAACACCAAAGCCTACCTTTGATTGTTTGGAAGACAGACCATCCACAGATACAAACTGCTATCTTTCTGATAGATAGGATCGGAACCATGCCAAAACATGTCCACGTAGCCCGATATAGGTTTCCAATCTGTCTAGAAGAATGTTGTGGTCAATGGTATCGAAGGCAGCACTAAGGTCCAGAAGCACAAGAACAGAGGCACAGCTCTGGTCGGATGAAACTTGAAGGTCATTTATCACCTTTACAAGTGCAGTCTCAGTACTATGATGGGGTCTAAACCCAGACTGGAGCTTTTTATAAGTGTTATTAGTCTTTAGGAATTTACTGAGTTGTTGGGCGACCACTTTTTCTAATATTTTTGAGAGAAATGGTAGATTTGAAATAGGCTGGTAGTTGTTTAGTCTTTCTGGGTCAAGGTTAGGCTTTTTTAAGAGTGGCTTCACTACAGCCAATTTTAGGGAGTTTGATACACACCCAGATACTACAGAGCAATTTATTATTTTTAGCATATGCAAGCCAAGCACAGGGAGTAACTCTTTTAGAAGTTTAGTTGGAATAGGATCCAGTTGACAGTAGGAATTCTTTGAAGCCTTTACTATTTTAGTGAAAGACTCAAGGGATACAGGGTTAAAAAATTCCAGTGTCCTTCCTAAGCCAACATCCTGACTGTTCTGCACAATCTCAGTACATGTGAGTTTAGGGGATATATGCTTCTTAAGGGAGGATTCTGTGATTTGTTTTCTAACAGTAATGATCTTTTTATCAAAAAAGCTAATTAATTCATTACTGTCAAAGTGTAGTCCTATTTCATTTGTGGAATTCTGCTTTTTAGTTAACTTTGCAACTGTATCAAAAAGAAATTTTGGGTTATTTTTGTTCTCCTCAATCAGGTTGGAGAAATATGCTGATCAGGCAGAAGTAAGTGCATTACGGTAATGCAGAGTACTGTCATTCCAAGCTAGTCGAAATACTTCCAACTTGGTAGAACGCCATTTCCGCTCCAATCTTCTGGAGGCTTGCTTTAGGGTTCTGGTGTTTTCTGTATACCAGGGTGCAAGTTTCTTGTTACGGATATGATTAGTTTTTAGCGGTGCAACTGCATTCAGTGTGTTACACAGGGTTAGGTGTAAATCTTCAGTTAGATCATTCACAGATGTGTCAACTGTGACATCATTGGTATGGTAGAATGAGTCAGGAAGGGCTTCCAGGAACATTTGGGTTGTTCGAGAATTTATATTACGGCTCTTAAAAGTCCCTGGTTGGGTTCAATTGGAGTTACTGATGTAACAGTAAAAGTGATCAAATGGTGGTCTGAAAATCCTGGGTTAAGAGGATAAACACTGACATCTACAGCATCTATGCCATGAGACAATACAAGGTCCAACGTGTGATTATGGCAGTGTGTAGGTCCTGAGACATGTTGGACAAACCCCACTGAATCAAATATTGCTATAAAAGTTTTTTGGAGAGGGTCATTCAAGTTCTCCATATGAATATTAAAATCACCACAGATTATAATATTATCTGCCATCACTGCTAGGTCAGATAAAAATTCTGGGAATTCGTTAAGAAACACTGTGTATGGCCCAGGTGGCCTGTAGATTGTTGCTATAAAAACAGATTGATTAAGCCGCACAGATTTCATGACTAAAACCTCAAAAGACACAAACCCAGTCATTATTTTGGGTGTAAGTTTAAGATCAGTGTCATAAATGAAGGCCACACCACCGCCTTTGCGAGATTCGCAGGGGGATATGGTTACCAATGAAGCCAGGAGGAAAGGCCTCATTAAGGGCAATAAATTATGTAATTAGTTCATTAACTATAATTGCCTTTGATGTAAGGGATCGTACATTTAGTAGTCCCATTTTTAGGTTAGTATCTTTTTTGTAATTAAAATCTTTTTTATTAATCACAGAAGTGGTGGAGGGCTTTATTATAGTGAGATTACTATGGTGAACACGACCTCGTTTATCCTTACACAACCTGGATCGAGGTATAGTCACAGTTTCAATGAGAAAAACTGAGCTCACTTCACTGGCTATGCTAGTGGTGGACTCCTCTAAGCTGGCAGACTGGCTAATAGCCTGCAGCCTAACCTGCACCCTTTTTCATGGTGAGGCTATAGGAGTTAGAAGAAGAAGAAGAAGAAGTTTTATTTATATAGCGCCTTTCCATAGCTCAAGGCCGCTTTACAATATACACTACAAGACATTCAGACATACATTACAGTCACATGGAAACAGATAATCACATCATACAAAATGCATGTTAAATAGATATGTCTTTAACTGGGTCTTGAATATAGCCATGGATGAGGCACTACGTATTGTGAGAGGTAAGGAGTTCCATAGTTTAGAAGCATTAAGACTAAATGACCTTCCACCTACAGTAGACAACCGGAAACGAGGGACGGACAATAAACCAAGTTCAGCTGATCTAAGGGACCGGGCAGGGCGGTAAGGGTGGAGTAAGTCAGCCAGATATTGAGGGGCAAGACCATTTAATGCTTTAAATGTTAGCAGCAATACCTTAAAGTGA
>JACXGM010018559.1:0-18953 GCA_016801145.1 Umbra pygmaea | reverse complement strand
CATTTGTCACAACTAGACTGGACTACTGCAACGCCCTCCTTACAGGCCTCCCAAAAAAGTATTTAGATAAGATTCAACTCGTCCAAAACTCAGCAGCGAGACTCTTAACAAGAACCAAGAGGCGAGATCACATTACTCCAGTTCTGAAATCATTACACTGGCTCCCAGTTTCCCACAGGATTGATTTTAAGGTCCTCCTACTTGTTTATAAAACTCTAAATGGTTTAGGACCAGCCTATTTCACAGACTCTCTAAAATCATATGTTCCCCAAAGGGCACTCAGATCTTCCACAGCTAACCTGCTAATGATACAAAAATTCACCCACAGAAAAAATGGAGATGCTGCCTTTTTCAAGTATGCTCCAAAACTGTGGAACACAATACCAAAAAATATCAAAGAAGCACCATCGATTGATATATTCAAAAAGCTGTTGAAAACATATCTTTTCACTATAGCATTTAACTAAGTATTTCTATTTGACTGCCTGCAAATGTGCTCTATACTTTTTACACTTTGAATTTAACTATTTACATTTCTTTTTCTTTTACTGATGTAAATGTTTTTATTGATGCAAATTTCTTCCACTGTATTTGACTTTTATTGATGTAAAGCACTTTGAGCTGCATTCTTTGTATGAAAGGTGCTATATAAATAAAGGTTATTATTATTATTATTAACTTGAAAACTGGTATGTAGTGTCTTGGTCCAGGTGCCATGTATGTCTATAGCCGCTTTCCGACCAAGTAGTTACAGAAACGTAGTTATAGGAACAGTCCACTTCTAAACAGTTCTACTAACTACTCTCCCCCAAAACCGGTTTTGCTCTTTGCATTCGCACTGGTCAAGTGGCCGTAGGAACTGGTAGTAGGGATAAGGGCGCAAGCACCGCAACAAGCTTTTATAGCGTCGTCACTAGACTTTAGTGTAGCGATACATACAACATTTCAGTTTAATGTTTGTAACACTGGGTGTATAATTGGAGATAAGTGTATAAATCATCTTATATATTTTGCTGTTCTTTCAGATTACGAGGCTGAAAATTTTACAATTTTATAAAAATATAAAATAAAATAAAAATGTTGTGATAATAATGTCCTAATAACGGAGTTCGAACCGCGGCGTTTAAAAACTAGACTGGATTCATAGAAATTGAGTAGCTACTTAACACAGAAACACAAAAGACGAAGGCTCCAGCATGATATATAGCATTATACGCAACAGACAAACAAAGCGACCGGTGTAATTTATGAGTTGGACCAATCAACGTGGACCTCGGAAAGGGGAAAATGGAAAGACCCTGCTCTGGAGTAGGAGCTAAAAAGGTTATAGGAACGGCGGTGCGAGGAACTAAATAATCCCGCAATTTCTTCTATCGGAAAGCAAGAAAAAAAGGGTTATAGGAACATTATGTTCTAGGAACTACAAAAATCCCTGCAGTCGGAAAGCGGCTATTGAGGACATTGATGTATTTAAAAAAAACATGGCCGCCGTCAACCAATGACGTTTAAGCACCTATGAAACAAGGTTAACAGAGGCCAATCGGAACGAAACTCGGTGGGCATGTTCAACTCAAGGCCAGAGAGGTCTCTAAGAATTTTGAAAGAAATCAGCCACTAGGTGGTGCTAATGAGTTTTTTGGCTCTATAATCACGTGGTGTTACACTTATCCACACAATAAGCTTATCATTTAACAGATTTCCCCATGCTGAACAAATTTGCCTTCGGATTAAATGCTGTCAATCAAGTTGTTCATTAAATAATCATGAATATATTAACAACATACTTTTTCTAACTAGTCCTAGGTTTCTCGCCCGATCAGAACCAGACCAGTCTATGACAGTTCTCTGGACTCTCTAGATCAATAATTATCAAAAAACAGTTGAACTTTTGCATTTGGATGGCTGTAACAGGTAAATTGCCTGTATTGGGTTTAAATGACCTTTTCCATTTATTATTTCAGTGGTTACAAGCTTAGTAAATAAAACTTAATATATTGAATGTTTATGTGATTAAAAGATTTAAATGCTTGAAACCCGATAAATGCTGCTTGTAGCTTTAATTATTATTATTATTATTATTATTCTGCCGTAAAACGCATCGTGCAGCCCAAACCGTAAGTGCTGGAGACTTGAAACTTTGTCAGATGGTAGTTCAAAAATCGAGGAGAGTTTCAGAGAATATGAGCCCGATTGGCCCATAGGTGGCGCTACAGCGACCAATTGCGCGAAACTGCTCATAACTCCTGAACTGTAAGTCGTAGAGTCAAGTGCCTCATACCGTTGGAAAGCTGGACTCCTGACTTAAAAAACGTATATCTCTGATTTCATTTCCGCCATGACAGATTTTCGGCCATTTTGAATATTGTCAACTAGTCCTAGGTTTTTTAACCGATCGGAATGAAACCAGTGCAGAAATGTTCTCTGGAGTGTAAATATGAATAATTATAAAAAAGTTGAAATTTCATTTCACGGACGCTAAGGGGTGCAAAATGGATGCTGTGGGTGGAGCGTCTTTGAATAAAATGGCTATAAATCAAGAAGTAAATGAGATATATTCACCAAACTCGATACACATGTTAAGGAGTTAATTGGCACTATTTTTAAAATGTAGATCAAACACTAGGTGGCGCTGTAACATTAAAGAAACATAAAAAAAGGCTATGGCCACCTGGGCCCGTATTCATAAAGATTCTAAGAATCCTCTTAGAAAACTCCTAACTTAGCTTAAAAAACTTTACGTAGGAGTCTTAGCTTAAGATCGATTCCAGACCCATTTAAGAGCAACTCTGAGCAAGGAAAAGACAAAAACTCTTATCTTAGTGAGGAGGCGGGGCTGACCCCTTTGCTATGTATGACACAATTTTTGAAGACTGATTGGTTGGTTGTCCAAGAAGGAAAAAACTGAGCGATTTTAAGTATTCCGTGAAACTGTCATGGATTTAGAAGTTAAGGATCCGTGGCAGTTTCACAGAATTTTCGGCCACTCCGTGAAACTGCCACAGAGTTTGAAGTTAAGTGTCCGTGGTAGTATCACATATTCCGGAGATCACGTTGAATAATTCGGATGTGGGTTCCATCAATTACTCCGACAACAAGGCTGCTATATTCATAAATGTAGTTTTTTATGCCTGCAGGGTGGGAATGTCCAGTGGAAAGGAAATGAACTGCGACACAATAAGAGGTTCTGAAAGTACTGTAATTGTTTGTGTGATCACTCTGCTTACAGAAGGTTGTGACAGACCCAAGTCATCACTGCTACATTGTTGCATTTTCCCAGTTGCCAAATATCTTAATGTAGTGATTACTTTCATTTCTGGCACTATGACATTTCTGCGCTTTGTCTGAGATGTTAGCGTGGCTCTAATAAGATCGGTCACAAACATGATCCCTGCACGATCTAATCTATAGCGTATTAACTCACTGTCATCCATTGTCTGCAACACATTTCTTCTCCCTCTTCGTAATTCAGCCGTTTTCTCCTCTACTGAAGGAACTCTTAACCTCTTAAGCCTTGCCCCCTAATTGTCAAATTCTGCCTAAAAAAACATACCCAAAGTTAAACTCTTGTTACACTGGACCTGAGACAAGTACAAACATATGGTTGATATTTTTTTAAAGACTTTGAAATTTTTGGATATATAAAATTAATTTCAAACAAATATACACAGTGAATATGGCACAAGATGAAATAAAGAAAATGTATAATTATTTTCTGTTTTTATTTTTCTACATCCTCTTTGAAAGAACCCTACAAAGCCATACATTAAGATAGGATACTGGATCCAATTCAAATCATGTTGGTAAGGGGCTGGCCACATAAGTCTAACATTTTAGATTGATTGAGTGAACAGCCAATGAGCTATAGCTGTGTTTGTAAAACTATATTTTTAGAAAAAATGCACCGTGATGACGTTTACATCCGGGTCCTGAGACGAACAACACAGTTCTTTCCTGAATTATCTCCGTCAGTCTTCAGTTAAAATTGTTAATCTTGCACATTTTTAAGATCTCTGTTTCATACGGATGATATATATGCCGAAATTGTTAAGCTTTTGGACACTTTTTACATCCGTCTTTAGTTCAGAAATGCAGGGAAAATACACTAGTTTTTTCATTTATTTACGAGTAGATTTAACAGTCCGGTAAGAAAATGCTATTTTTACATTCAAGATGGATTTTACCTGGGAAAACTATGCTTTAAGTCATTACTGGGACCCTTTGATGACCAAAAGAAGGATTTTATGACCGTAAGTAAAATATTTTGTACTAAAAGCTTAACATAAGTGACGTGTGGTAACCTGTATTTCCTAAGTAAAATGTAATTGTTTTCAAGACGCGTAGCTGACATTGAGTAGTCGTAACGTTGTGAATTTTATAGCTACACTAAAACCGAAATATTTGCTAGAACCCCAAGATTCCAAGCTTTAAGGACATATAAGGCATGTATATATAACCCAAAAAGTGACGGTGTTAGCCTTGTTTCTAGTTTTACATTCCATTTAATTTGAGGCACATGTGTACAAGGCACGTAGCTCACATTATGAGGGGAAATTATTATTTTTGTTATAGCTACTGTAGAATGGTGACATTTTGCTACATTCCTGAGTGTCTAAGCTTTCTGTAGATATATAACATGTACATATAACCTAGAAATAGGACTTGTGAACTCTGATTGTTTGGACTTGTGAACCAGTTTTTGGGTGTGGTGGGGGGCAGAAACCTACCGCCGGCAGTATGGTGCTCCCTAAGTAGTTAAGCCTCTTAAAAGTCCTCGTCTGTACTCCTACCAATTTTGGCCTTAGGACCTCTTTTAAGAGTTAAGATGCTTTCTGAATTACTTTCTTCTTTACTAGGATTTATTTTTTAATTATAAGAGTAAACGCCCACATTTCTAAGAATTTTCTTAGAATTTTCTCACTAGGAGCTACTCTTTGCATTAAGATTCTTTATAAATACGGGCCCTGTTCGTTAGTCCAATTGACTTGAAATTTGGTATGCAGTGTCTTGGTCCAAGGTGCCATGCATAACTATGAGGACATTGGTGTATCTAAAAAAACATGGCCGCCATTGACCAATGAATTTTGAGAAGTTTGAACACCTATTATACAAGGTTAACGGAGGCCGATCGGAACAAAACTTGCTGGGCATGTTCAGCTCATGGCCAGAGAGGTCTGTAACAATTTTGAAAGAAATTGGCCACTAATTGGCCCAGAGGTGGCCCTATAGCAATCAATTGTACAAACTGCTTATAACTCCTAGTCTATAGGGCATATACTCAAGTGTCTTATATCAGTGGAAAGCTGGACTCCTGATGAACAAAACATAAATCTCCGATTTCATTTCCACTTGATAGATTTTCCGCCATTTTGAATTTTGTCAAAAATCTACTGTTGCGAACTAGTCCTAGGTTTTTCGCCCGATCGGAACCAAACCAGTGCAGAAATGTTCTCTGGTGTCTGAATATAAATAATTATCGAAAAAAAAGTTGAAATTTCTATTCACGGTCACAAAGGGGTGCAAAATGGATGCTGTGGGAGGAGCCTATTTTACTGAAATGGCAATAAATCAAGAAGTAAATTAGATAACTACACCAAACTTGACAAACATGTCAATGAGTTCATTCTCTGGTCAAAGTAAAACAATTCTGCTGATTGAACATTAGGTGGCGCTGTAAAATAAAAAGGGCTATGACCACCTTACCGTTAGTCCGATTGACTTGAAAATTGGTATGCCATGTCTTGGTCCAAGGTGCCATGTATGTCTATGATACGTTGGTGTATTTCAAAAATCATGGCAGCCATCGACCAATGAAGTTTGAGGACCTATGAGACAAGGTTAACGGAGGCCAATCAGAACGAAACTTGGTGGGCATGTTCAACTCATGGCCAGAGAGGTCTGTAAGAATTTTGAAAGAAATTGGCCAGTATTTGGCCTATAGGTGGCGCTACAGCGATCAAATGTATGAAATTGCTCATAACTCCTAGACTGTAAGACATAGACTCAAGTGTCTTATATCATTGGAAAGCTGGACTCCCGATGAAAAAATGTATATCTTTCATTTAATTTCCACCATGATAGATTTTCTGCCATTTTGAATATTGTCAAAAAACTACTTTCGCGAACTAGTCCTAGGTTTTTCGCCCGATCGGAACCAAACCAGTGTAGAAATTTTCTCTGGAATCTGAATATCAATAATTATTGAAAAAAAGTAGAAATTCCTATTTACGGTATTATCCTAGGGGAATTTAACCTGAATTGGTATTCTCAGGACTCAGGCTGTAATGTGGTGTGTGAGGGAATGAGGACTAGAGGCGTTGTTTTAATGAAACCCATATTAAGGCAGCCAACCAGCCTCAAAGTAACAGGGCAACAGTAATAAACAAACATAGCAAAACAAATACACTTGACAAGGCCAAACTGTACCAATATACAGGTCCTTTTAAAGAAATTAGTATATTGTGATAAAATCTCAAAGAATTAGTATATTTCATCTGACCAATAAAAGAAGTGTTTGTAATACAAAAAAAAGAAAAAAAGTCAACCTTCAAATAATTATGTTCAGTTATACACTCAATACATGGTCGGGAATCCTTTTGCAGAAATGACTGCTTCCATGCGGCGTGGCATGGAGGCAATCAGCCTGTGGCACTGCTGAGGTGAGATGGAGGCCCAGGATGCTTCGATAGCGGCCTTAAGCTCATCCAGAGTGTTGGGTCTTGCTTCTCTCAACTTTCTCTTCACAATATCCCACAGATTCTCTATGGGGTTCAGGTCAGGAGAGTTGGCAGGCCAATTGAGCACAGTAATACCATGGTCAGTAAACCATTTACCAGTGGTTTTGGCACTATGAGTAGGTGCCAGGTCGTGCTGAAAAATGAAATCTTCATCTTCATGAAGCTTTTCAGCAGATGGAAGCATGAAATGCTCCAAAATCTCCTGATAGCTAGCTACATTGACCCTGCCCTTGATAAAACACAGTGGACCAACACCAGCAGCTGACATGGCACCCCAGACCATCACTGACTGTGGGTACTTGACACTGGACTTCAGGCATTTTGGCATTTCCTCCTCCCCAGTCTTCCTCCAGACTCTGGCACCTTGATTTCCGAATGACATGCAAAATGTGTTGTTGTTTTGTTGTGCTACTTCTCTGTAGCCCAGGTCAGGCGCTTCTGCCGCTGTTTCTGGTTCAAAAGTGGCTTGACCTGGGGAATGCGGCACCTGTAGCCCATTTCCTGCACACGCCTGTGCACAGTAGCTCTGGATGTTTGTACTCCAGACTCAGTCCACTGCTTCCGCAGGTCATCCAAGGTCTGGAATCGGTCCTTCTCCACAATCTTCCTCAGGGTCCGGTCACCTCTTGTCGTTGTGCAGCGTTTTTTCCACATTTTTTCCTTCCCACAGACTTCTCACTGAGGTGCCTTGATACAGCACTCTGGGAACAGCCTATTTGATCAGAAATTTCTTTCTGTGTCTTACCCTCTTGCTTGAGGGTGTCAATGATGGCCTTCTGGACAGCAGTCAGGTCGGCAGTCTTACCCATGATTGCGGTTTTGAGTAATGAAACAGGCTGGGAGTTTTTAAAAGCCTAAGCAATCTTTTGCAGGTGTTTAGAGTTATCTAGTTGATTCAGATGATTAGGTTAATATCTGATTTAGACCCTTTTCATGATATACTAATTCTTTGAGATGGGAGTTAAATTTTTAGCATTACATTATGGAAAATAATGAACTTTATCACAATATGCTAATTTCTTGAGAAGGACCTGTATTTACAGAAAAATCATCCACGGTCAGTTGATCTTAATTGGGCATGGCAGGCTCATGTTACGCTGCGCACCAAACCCAGTGTGTGATACCGTTCCGATTCCCCCAGTCTGGACATGAATATGAGCCTGCATCCCCAAATTAAGATCCACCACCACAAAAACACAGGCAACAGGGATAAGCAGTCACACACAACACATAGCTCAGGTATATATAATATTATACAATATATATATATATAGTATATGTATGTATACAAATTATTATACAAATTATAATTTACACTGATTTTCCTAAATAGTCGATGTAAACAACAGTCAGTATAATTTTCAAGTCACCAACCTTTAGGGTATAAGTCCAATTTCATTGAACAAACCAACCAATGAAAACAGTATTTATTTCAAACAAAAAACTAAAAATGTACTGTTCCAAATTATGCACGGTTTCAAAGTTTTTTATGAGTTTTGTAGAACTAAAAATGGTCACTAAATTTGCAGCATAAGGAGGTTAATATTAACTGAAATTAAAAGCTATTTCAATCAAACATATCTTAATAGGGCAAGTACATGTTAACTAGGACCCCTTCGGAATCAAGTGAAGGAGGGATAAGCGATGGCAGCTTGAATAGTGTGCTCCCGCTGTCGTTTGGGTTAATATCCTTAATATATCCTAAAACACGTTCAGATATAGACATTTCTCTTCTATATGTTACGTGAAACTCAAAATGTCAGAAGAAGGCAAAAGTTTCTGGCTGTTTTACCGAACAACGAAAACTTCGCTCAGCTGCACAGACTCATCTCAACATGTGCACGAAGGGAGTAGCGGCTAGCACAGATCCCTTAGCTAGCATTGCTACGGAGCCTGTTCAGCCTGATATGGTGCAGCTTCACGGAATGCTGAGCAAGATACTAGAAGAAACGGCGGATCTGAAAGAAATTCGTCGGTCTCTGAGCTCCGTGGACACAAAGCTCTCCTCCCTAATCTCGCGCATTACGGAGGTCGAAGATCGAGTGAGTCAGCTAGAGGACGTATGTGCTAACGTTAATGCAAGGCCGGCGGCAGCCACTAAAAACGATATACAACTTCTGACAGACAGACTGGCCACAGCTGAAGATAGATCCCGACGCAACAACCTCACATTCGTTGGGATACCGGAGGGGGCTGAAAAGAGCAATGTTACTACATTCCTGAACGAGTTTATTTCAGCGACCCTTGGCATTGACCCTACACCTGGGGGATTCGAGATTGACCATGCTCATAGGATCGGGACACGGCTGGAAGCGGGGGATAAGAATTATGGTCGAAAGATTGTGGCACCCTTGCTACGATACAAAGATTGCCAAGCCATCCTGGCAGTAGTGCGGGAAAAGAAACGCCTGATGTGGAATGGTAAAAAATTTATGATTTTCCCGTATTATTCGAGGGAGACGCAAAGGAAACGAGAAACATTTTTCCGCTGCAAGAAAGTACTCCATGAGCGCAATATTAAATTTGGCTTGCTCTATCCTGCACTTCTGAAGATTTTCATCAGTGGACAGAGTCCACGAGTGTTTGATGACCCGGAAAAAGCAATGGAGTACATCGAGAGGCGCTGAGGTACATGTCTGGCACTGTGTCGGCGCGACATACGATCCGGACGCATCCTGGAAATGACTTGGAAGCCACAAGACCTTGCTGTCTGTTCGGGAAAGTTATGGTATGTGAAATAGGAGATGTGCATGGTGTATATGTGTCTTGCTGACCTCTGTTCTGTTCTGGACATGGTCACACCATTTTAAATTACCGGCTTGGCACATCACAATTCATTTCAAAGCTGACATTTAATTTTATATTGTGTTGCCAACAAATTTTATTTATGTAGAGAAATCCCCATTTTTCTCCTTATCTAATATCTGAACACTATTTCGTATACGATACTCAGTGCAATGGGCTTTTAGGCTGCCCTTGTTCCATAAGTCATTGACCTAGGAGATTTCCTTTGTTTTATTTTAACAATGTTGTTGGTTCTATTGCTCTTTATGCCAGACTGGTTTGTAGTCTGTTGTTTATTGTTGCCACCACTGTGTTGGTATTATGTTATTTTTCTTTCTCTTCTTTTCTTTTTGTCAATATGTATAATTTATGGTGCATCATGGATCTTATGTCACAATAGACTGGTCACATATTTTTTAGTGAAATACGTGAAACGTATTTATGACTAGCAGTGGGAGGATATTATGTTACTCAACCTGGAATGTGAATGGCCTGGGCTGTCCAATTAAAAGGAAGAAAATACTGGGTCATCTGAAAACTAAAAAACAAGATGTGGTTTTCTTGCAGGAAACATTGTTGTACCCAATAATCAATAAAATTATGTAGGGACTGGGTAGGACATGTGTCCTTTAGTGCTGGGTCATCTAAAAGTCGAGGAGTAGCCATATTAATTAACAAAGGCTTACAGTTCAGGCTCATGAAGGAAGGTAAAGATGAGGAGGGCAGAATAATTATAACACTAGTGGAGATACAAGGACATGCTCTGATACTAGCTAATATATATGCACCCAATGTTGATCACTCTAATTTTTTTGTGGACTTAGAAAGTAAGTTGCATGATATTGGACAGTATCCCATAATTCTGGGAGGAGATTTCAATATTGTCTTAGATCAACTTCTTGATAGAAGTAAACCAACATTAAGTAGAATGCCTGACTCTGTGTTGCTTGTTAAGATAATGTGTTCATCTATGGGTCTAACAGATGTGTGGAGACTAAACCACCCAACAGACAGAGATTATACTTTTTACTCAGGAGCCCACAAAATCTATTCAAGAATAGATTTTTATCTTATTTCCAGCTCCTTGTTGCCCGCCACACTATCCTGTTTAATTGATAGTATATTGTTAATGGACCATGCCATGGTCAGGACACAAATAGATCACAGATGTGGCGTTTTAATTCATCTTTACTACAGGGTGTGGGATTTAAGGAAGCTCTTCGAACCCAGATTAGGCTATATTTGGAGACTAATGTCCCCACAGCTCCCTCTGCCATAGTGGCCTGGGAGGCTATGAAGGCCTTTTTTAAGGGGATTTATTATTCAATATTCTTCTCATAAGAAGGCCAATGCTGCTAAGCTCATAGATCTAGAAAGGAGAATTAAGAGCATTGAAGCTAAATCAAAAAGGAATATATCTGAAACTATTTAAAAAGAATTGACCCACCTTAAGTATGAATATAATACTATAATATCCCAAAAAACAGAATACCTTTTGTTCAGGGCCAGGCAGACTATTTTTGAATCAGGCGATAAGGCAGGGAAATTTTTGGCTAGGTACATTAAACAAAAAGAGTCCAAGTCTTCAATAGTAGCTGTGACGACTGGGGATGGAAGCTTGGCAACTAAATCTAGGGAAATAAATGATGTATTCAAGAAATTCTATATAAATCTGTATAAATCTGAAACCATTGCCACAGACAAAGAGATAGTGTCATTTTTTAACAAATTAAACCTTTCTAAGCTGAGTGTCTTGCAACAGGAGGACTTGGATCTACCTATTAGTTCACACGAGATACTTGACGCAATTAAGGCCCTACCAGCGGGCAGATCTCCAGGCCAAGATGGGTTTACAGCAGAATTTTTTAAATGTTATGCAGAAGACCTATTACCATTATTTGAAAATATGCTTGCAGAAGTAATTGAATGTGGCAAATGACCTCCCTCCCTAAACCAAGCAATTATCACACTTATACTTAAAAAAGAAAAGGACCTGACTGACTGTAAAAGCTATCGTCCGATAAGCTTAATTTCTGTTGATTGTAGACTTTTATCTAAAATTTTTGCAAATAGACTGGATAAAGTACTTGGGTCACTTATCCATCCTGACCAAGTGGGCTTCGTTAGATGGAGAAATGCCTCTGATAATGTGAGACGCCTTATAAATATAATGTGGTCAATGCGGGACTCCAAGAATCCAACAGCAGCTATCTCACTCGATGCTGAGAAAGCGTTTGATAGGTTGGAATGGAGGTATATGTTTCATACGCTCAAAAATGTTGGATTTGGTCAAACATTTCTCAGATGGATAGACATTCTTTATAAAGACCCACAGGCCGCAGTGAGAACAAATGGTCTGATTTCCTCTTATTTCACTCTTCATAGAGGCACCCGACAGGGTTCTGCATTGTCACCAGGGCTTTTTTGTCTAGCCCTTGAGCCTCTTGTAACAGCTATTCGTAAGAATCAGAATATTCAGGGAGTTCAAATTAATGAGTCTACACATAAGCTTCTGCTACATGCGGACAACATTCTGTGGCTTGCCTCAGACCCAGCCAGATCTGTCCCAGCACTTTTGGATGTCATTGGGTCATTCTCCAAGTTATCAGGGTATAAAGTCAATTGGTCTAAGTCAGAGGCCCTTCCACTGACTTTATATTGCCCAAAAACTTTATTTCAGGCGGGGTTATTCCAGTGGCCTACTGAAGGTATGTAATATCTTGGCATAATCTTCCCTCACCAAATTGATAAGATAATTGAAAAAAAATTTGACCCACTTTTTAAGAAAATTTCATTAGATACAGATAGATGGTCATCACTATACTTATCAATATGGGGAAAGGTCAACATACTGAAGATGAACTGTATCCCGAAGTTGAATTATTTCCTTCAATGTATTCCTGTTGCAATACCCCAAAAGTACTTTAAAAGGTTTGACCAAATTTGCAAAAAGTTCTTATGGAATGGTAAACGTGCAAGGATAAAATTAGAAAGGCTTCAGGTGCCAATCAATAAGGGTGGCATGGGCCTCCCCAAACTAGCCCTGTATCATTATGCCTTCTGCCTGAGACATATAGGACAGTGAACATTGCCACCTGAGAGAGCCCCTCCCTGGTTTGGAATTGAACTGAGACTTTTCGACTCACTCACCCCTATAAATGCCCTGTCTAGCAATACACCTGAATTAAAATCTCACCCTATCATACCCAACCTATGTAATGTGTGGAAGAACTGCAACAGTTTCTGCTTGTGAGCATTGGTTATGGGTGGCCAAATAGTACGTTTATGCACAACTGCATACCTTTGGAGGATCCTACTCCTTGGGGTTTGCGGGACCCCAGAGGCACCAGCAGCTTCAAATACCTGTTTGCTGCTTTGTAATAACATTTTAGCAGCTGCTCTCGTAATCCGATGAATTCTAACATTCCTCATTATGCCTTTATCTGCACGAACCCTACTGTGTTCTGAATATCTAATGTTTTCATACCTTGTCAAAGGCATTGCAATATTTTATGCTTTTCCACAGCAGAGAGATACTTTTTCTTTCACATATTGCTTGAAACCTGTGGCTTGCTTAATAATGTTGAACATCCTTCTTAAGTAGTTTTACTTTAACTGGGCTCGCCTGGCAAACTAACTACCACAGGTGTCTGAGATTTCAGTAATCAAAGAGCTCAGAGACACAATACCATCCAAGAGTTTGATTGAAAAACAAAATATTTGATGTTTATGATACTTAATTAAAATTTGCATGAAAGCATAATGAGGAAAGTTACTGACAGACAAATTCATTACATTAAGAAAGCAGCTGCTAAAATGTCATTACCAAGCAGCAAACAGGAGTTTAAAGCTGCTGGTGCCTCTGGAGACCTACAAACCTTAAGGTGTAGGATCCTCCAGAGGCTTGCAGTTGTGCAGAAACCTACTATTTGGCCACCCGTAACCAATGCTCACAAGCTGAAATTATTGGAGTGGGCCAAGAAAGACTTCTTGTTTATTGATGAGTGCCGTGCAACCCTGGATGGTCCAGTTGGATGGAATAGTGGATGGTGGGTGGATGGCCACCATGTCCTAACTAGAAAATACATTTCCTGCAGAAAATGCATGTGAATGCTGAACAGCTGAATTGCTACAGCTAAAATGGATGAATAGCTTAAATATGTAAGAGTTTGAAGTAGTCAGAATAATTGGAAAGGTGGGAATGGTTTAAAGTAATTATAAATTATATAAACTAGCCATATTGGTAGTAGTAGCAGTACTAGTATTATTATTAGAAGTAATAGCAGTATTAGTATTGTTAGTAGAAGTAGCAGTAGTAGTAGTAGCAGTACTAGTAGCAGTATTATTATTATTAGTAGTAGCAATTTCTAATGCTAAACTATATTATTAGCTTAAATATATAAGATGTTGAAGTAGTCAGAATAACTGGATGGAGTGGGCGGAGTCACTGTGTGGAGCAGGCAGAGTCACTGGATGGAGTGGGTGGAGTAACCAGGACGAGTGGGTAGAGTAGCTAGCTGGTTGTTTGGAGTGGGAGGAGTAACTGATTGGAGAGGGCAGAGTAACTTGCTGGAGTGTTTTGAGAGGCGAAGTGGGTGGAGTCACTGGGTCGAGTGGGTAGAGTAACTGGCTGAGTGTTTGGAGTGGGTAGGGTAACCGATTGTAGGGGGCAGATGGAGTGGGTGGAGTAACCAGGATGAGTGGGTAGTGAAGCTGGCTGGGTTTTTGGAGTGGGAAGAATAACCAATTGGAGGGGGCAGAGTAACTGGCTGAAGTGGCGGAGTGGGCGGAGTCACTGTGTGGAGTAGGCAGAGTCACTGGATGGAGTGGGCGGAGTAACCGTGTGGAGTGGGTAGAATAACTTGGAGTGTTTTGAGTGGCGGAGTGGGTGGAGTCACTGGGTCGAGTGGGTAAAGTAGCTGGCTGGAGTGTTTTGAGTGGCGGAGGGAGCGGAGTGGGTGGAGTGGGCGGAGTCAATGTGTGGAGTAGGCAGAGTCACTCGATGGAGTGGGTGGAGTAACCAGGACGAGTGGTTAGTGTAGCTGGCTGGGTGTTTGGAGTGGGAGGAGTAACTGATTGAAGTGGGCAGAGTTACAGGCTGGAGTGTTTTGAGTAGCGGAGTGGGCAAAGTCACTGGGTCGAGTGGGTAGAGTAACTGGCTGAGTGTCTGGAGTGAGAAGAATAACCAATTGGAGTGGGCAGAGTAACTGGCTGGAGTGTTTTGAGTGGCGGAGTGGGCGGAGTCACTGGGTCAAGTAACTGGATGGAGTGGGTGGAGTAACCAGGATGAGTGGGTAGTGTAGCTGGCTACGTGTTTGGAGTGGGAAGAATAACCAATTGGAGGGGGCAGAGTTACTGGCTGGAGTGGGTGGAGTAACCACAACGAGTGGGTAGTGTAGCTTGCTGGGTGTTTGGAGTGGGCGGAGTAACCGGGTGGAATGGGTAGAGTAACTAGCTGGAGTGTTTTGAGTGGCGGAGTCACTGGGTGGATTGGGCAAATTAACTGTAGGCTCAGTCAAAAGGTTACAATGACTGTCTATTAATAACTTTACTGTGAAACAAACCAATCACCATTCATGTTGTAAAAACAATTAATGCACTACACTGGCTTAGATAACTAAATGTTTAGTGACAGAGGGTGAAGTTGAAGATTTTGATAAAAGATTTGTACATGTGGACTTAAAACTGTAGGAATGGCAGCAGTCTAATAAATGTGTGAACTACATGTCTACAGTTGAAATTTGACTGTCTACAAAAGTGCTGTTTTCTAATCAGTGGCCATGTTATTAAACACAGTGGGGAAGCCTTTGATCTCTCTAATGAGCTAACATCTATCACATGTGGAAGACTGCTAATATTAAGTAACCTGTGTAAAAGGCTGAAACACTGCGAAGAACCTCTAAAACAAAGCTTTAGAGAACCTAAACAATATTTTAAATCATTAAAATGACCTAATTGTGAACTGCAGAAGACCTTTGTGATTGTATTGATATAAATTTTATGTGGATTAACTTAAAAATGTGGGCATACCAGCAATTTAAAAAAGTGGTTTGCTCTGCCTACTGCTGGGAAATGTTGAGGATTTTTAACATGGGAGCGAATGGAGGAAGATTGGGACCTGTTGTCATTTGGAAGCTCACCGAGCCAAATGTGTAACTCATATCGCATAAATGAGCACATTTCCTGAAACTAGACAAAGATACCTAACTTTTAATGTATCAAATGTGTATGACAAGTAGAAATTGTGGGCATGGGAGCAGTTTATAAAGTAGAGACTTAGAGGATTTTTCCAAGCCTCTCTGCTCTAGTGTGAAATGTCACACTCTAGCTCAGTCCATAGACACGCATTATAATTTATGAAAATGTCTAAAACGCACACTACGCTTAAACTACTTTTTCACAGAAACTGTAAAAGATATCAAACTGAAAAGTAATAGACCAATAGTTGAATATTTTGTGAACATTTTAAAGTTTGTTTGAAGTCTGTATGTCAAAGTTTGAAGGGGCTGAAACTTTTTGTAGAAGAAGAAGATTTGAAGGATTTGAAGCCTGCTCCCATTGACTTCAATGTTAAAATAAAAATGTTTAAAAGTTAAATATTTTAAAAATTATAAATAGTAGAACAAAAGTTGAAGTGGTTCCATCGTGTGCTGAAGGAGCTGAAAATTTTGATAGTTCAATTGTATTTCTAGCTTAAATTATGCTGAAGTTATTTAAAGCCAAAAAACGTATGAAAAATAATAAAGAAAAGAACAGCATTCACACTAATAAGGCTGAGACGTCAGCAAGGAGATGGCGGAGTCATGTTTTGGGCCAAAACCATGGGGAGAGAGCTGGTAGGCCCTTTTAGGCAAAATCACCTCGGCAAAGTATATAGAGTTTCTGACTGACCACTTCTTTCCATGGTACAAAAAGAAGAACCGTACCTTCTGTAGCAAAATCACCTTTATGACTGACAATGCACCAGCTCATGCTGCAAAGAATACTTCTGTGTCATTGGCTGCTATGGGCATAAAAGGAGAGAAACTCATGGAGTGGCCCCCATCCCCATCAAAGAAGGGGTCCTATGTTACCATGTAACTTGCCCTGTTTAGATGTGTGATTCAAATAGCTTTTGATTTCAGTAAATACGAACCCCTAATGCTGCAAATGACAATTTTCAGTTCTTTACAACCCATAAAATGTTTTGAAAATCTGTTGTACATAATAATTTGGAAGAGTGCATTTTCATTATTATTATTTTTTAATATTGTTTTCATTGGGTGGTTTGTTCAAAGAAATTCGACTTGGTTGGTGACTTAAATTATACTGTCATTTGCATCGACTGTTTAACAATATCAGTGTAAAGTATAATTTGTATTATCATTTGGAATGCAGTGTATAATTTGATATGCCTACTGAATGTATTTTCTCATGTACTCAAAAACTAATAATTATAGATTATCTTGTTGGAGCCCAATTATTTGATATTTTACATTGTGTTGTTATTTATATAGACACTAATTGGTGATTATTTTGCCAGTGAGCCTGGGCTATTTAGACCAGAAAAAAACACTAAAATGTATAGGCCAGTTTGAATATTGAAATACATATTGAACTACCAGTTGTTTTGCGTACCCACTAACGTCAATGCAGGTACCCCACTTTGGGAATAGCTGGTTTGATCTAATCAGCACTTGGGGGGTTGGGTGTTTAACATTTGTAACACAATGACTAGCTGAGTGCTCATCCATGCACATCTGGGCAAGGGGAGATTAAGATGTCACCTTTCTACAAAAATGATGCACGCATTGTGAAGGTGTGCAATGGTGATAATTCTTTACATAAAACA
The DNA here is from genome assembly GCA_016801145.1 of Umbra pygmaea. NCBI lineage: Eukaryota > Metazoa > Chordata > Actinopteri > Esociformes > Umbridae > Umbra > Umbra pygmaea. The sequence continues at coordinate 1,604 of JACXGM010018559.1, read as the reverse complement.
AGATATCTGTGCGATGTACAATGGTGCGTGTTAACCGTGGGTGTGCGCTTTATGTGCTAAAATACAGTAAATCTGACACAATCACCAAGCTGACAAGGCCTAATCTTAAGCATAGCTACATGATTCTGTAATGGAACAGGATCCAAAATATCCAGCACTGGGGATGGTCAAATGGGTGACTTTCCAGCTTTACATTTCTTTGAGTAAACATTCGATCAGCTGTTCACAGACGAAGTGCAATTATTCTTCAGAGAAGGAAAATTATGGAGATAGATTTAATTCAAAAATATTGCAAATGCACAGACTACAAGTCACAAATACATCCTACAATTTGTAAATAGAGAACACGATGCACAAATAAAAGTAAGATCCACAAACAAATGTCTCATGATTTACAAATGTAAAACACAATTCACAAATATAAATCACTATCTGTAAAAAAATGTTTGTACTTTTTGTGTTTGTGGATCATGTAATGTGTGTGGATTGGTTCCTATTTGTTTTCAACATTTAGACTCAAGTTTAACAATGTTTTCTTTCCGCTAAATATTTACGAATGAACAAAATCTACAAACAAATACCTCATAATATGTAAATAGGAAACATGGTCCACAAATATAATTGACAATCTGCAAACAAATACATTTTAAATTCACAAACAAATATGTTATGATCTGTAAATAAAAAATATATCCACAAATATATCTTAAAATCTGCAAACAATTTCCATAACTTGAAGATATATTTGTGTGTGACATAATCAATACAAAGTGAAAAACTGAGTTTGTGGAATGTCCCTTATTTGTGGATCACTAAATGAGTTTGTGGAACGGTTCCTGTTTGTTTACAGAATTTTGACGCAAATATTCCTCCTGATTTGTGTGAAACGATTTGTAAATGTTCAATCTCTTTGCTAACCATCTTGAAATCATATCTGACTATGTTCCAGCCAATCGGGATTTGCCTTAGGATTTATGTCACTTCCTGTTTTGATACCCGCCTAGGTGTGATCTTGGCATAGTAACTACGCAGTTTCTACTACGTACAAAATGATAAGCGTTAAGTAAGATAGTAATTCGGGCAAATGGCTTGCTATCTAAGTAGCTATAATAACGTTTGACCCAGCTTCGCCACGAAACTAATGGTTTTATCAGTTGAAACAGCATTTTTTGTGTCGAAGTAACGTTTGAGACAGATACTTTTCCATCTCGTGTCTGACTAAAATTAAGCACTGTTGCCATGTTACTAGCTAGTTAACCAGCGATTGGTATGCTTTATTAGTAAATCAAGTGTAAATCAAGTGTTTTCTGATCCACTCAGTGATTCATTGGTTACCCCACCTTAATCAGGATGACAGATAACCAATTCAGACCTCGTTTTCTGTTTTTTCAACCTTGGTGAAATTAACTGAAATCCTCACTTTTTTCATTCTCCGTTTTTCACTTATGGAATCGGAAAACGAGCACTGGAAATGGTTGGAGGGGAAAGTGGAGGAGCTGTCTTACAGGGTGCTTTCATTTAGCTTTCATTGAGGCAACATAACTGCTGTTAAAATGTCCCGAAGCAGTGAAGCTATTAGGGGAAGACCGTCCACGTTTGCAGAG
>JACXGM010018558.1:0-18954 GCA_016801145.1 Umbra pygmaea | reverse complement strand
TCACCTTTTTCCGAGGCGGATAGCTTGTTGTTCTGAGTGAAACTCTTGCTTCAATCCAATTCATTCTGAGCAAACGCAAAAACAAATACGTACTAAATGTAATTTGCACAAATGATGTGGCCTAGAGTACATGTTAAAACACAAATGATGTGGCCTAGAGTACATGTTAAACCACAAATGATGTGGCCTAGAGTACATGTTAAAACACAAATGATGTGGCCTAGAGTACATGTTAAAACACAAATGATGTGGCCTAGAGTACATGTTAAAACACAAATGATGTGGCCTACAGTACATGTTAAAACACAAATGATGTGGCCTACAGTACATGTTAAAACACAAATGATGTAGCCTACAGTACATGTTAAAACACAAATGATGTGGCCTACAGTACATGTTAAAACACAAATGATGAATTGAAGACCTCAGATCTAAACTGTCAATCGAGAACAATCACTACAATATCCTTCAGTTTATTACCAACTTATTTATAAATACAACTTTTCATACAACATTCTATTGGCCTATTTCCTGCAGGCTAGAGCACAGAATACACCCACATTTTATTAAAAGTTTTGAAAACACAGACTTCTAAAAGCTAACATGACCTCTGCAAAATGACTCTATTGCATGTGGTAAAATATTAATTTAATTTAGGCTTTCTTAATGTGGATATTTAGGTGCTGGCCTTAGCATAGAGGAACACCTGTTCTTTCTAGAAACCAGAGTAACAAACTGTCATCATAATGGAAAGATGTTTTTAGTATCTGGATGCTGTTGTCTATTATTATTCCCCCAAATTCTCCAACTGCCCTGAGGCAGAAAAGGCCTTCGGTTGAACAGTACGAGTACAGATTTACTGTTCTTACCAAAAACTATTTGTGTACAAAATTTGCTTTTGGGTCAATCACAGGATGTGTCAACACTTTGAAAATTTGAACCCTTTAACAGATAACTTTGCCAAATAAAACAATAAAATACCCCATGGTAGGGCTGGGAGGTATACCGGAAAAAACTACATACCGGTATTCATGTATGTAGTGGTATGCTATATTCGTTACTGGTATTTTTTTCAAGTCATTCCATCATCTGCAACAACTGAGAATAATCTTATTTTGGAATAAACTGCGCCCCTAAATTCTTAATGCCCACTGCGTGACACACACAAACACACGTGAGAAACAAACACCTGGAAGTTAGACAAACGGTGGAAAAAAACAATGGAGGGTGCAGGTAGAATTATACGTCACAGTATGCGCCAGAACATGCACCTGCGCCAAAAGTGCGACCTGTTTACATTTTCATTTGGCTATTTTTGGGAATCTGATTGGCTAACTTGGGCTTCAGCCTTTCGTTATACTGCCACCTACACCTTTGGCATGCTCTTGACGGCATATACACGCTTGGTTCTATTAGCGCCTGCACTAAGCCACTCGACCGATGTTATAACAAGGGAAAAAAGCTTATGGGGGTTGTTTGGCTCGAGTTCAAAGGCTATTTTTCCGTGCCCAAAACCTGTGAAACCAATCTGATTGTCAGAACTATAGCAGTAGTTAATCTAGTTAAATGTCAGTGGGACTTTTTTGTAATTCATAAACCTAAGCAAGTACTGTGGTGGTGCCATGACATGCCACGGTTCAGTACTAAAGCCATAGACAGTTGATAGGCTTGTTTTTTTGCGGTTGCAAAGTTATTTATTAGTATTCCTGCATTTAATAAAGATTTAAACAATATCACTACTTTTACTTACTCAGTCTTGTTTATTGGTGTTCCAACAAAAATCATAATGAACGAACAAATTAATTACTTTCAACCCTTTATTAAAAAAATGAAATACCTCTAAATACCGTGATACCGTCAAACATTTGAAAAATATCGGAGTATTAAATTTAAGCCATACCTCCCAGATGCTAAATCTGGAATTTCTTCATCTCTCCTTGCTCATCTCTTTTCTCCCACATCCCCCACTTGCTACACCGGCAATCCTGTAGTACTAGTATCCACACTTCTGATTTGGTACTGTCACGCTCCACAGAGTGGCTGCAACCCTGTGACTATTCTGGGATCGACACTGCATGGTTGAATATGTTCCTTCTCCACTACTTCATTCCTCTAACCATTTAGACTTCCACCTTCCTGTCTGCAGTGACGGTCATTGTTGACGTTATGGTACACTGTGTTGCTGTGCTCTTCATATGTCTCCTGTTATAAGAATAGACTTTGTTTGTTTATAGTTCACATATTAATACACCAATTATGCAATTGCTTTGTCTCTGCTTTCTCTGCCACTCAGGATTACAGATACCAGAACTGATGGTATTTTAAATTCTCCTCTGCATCTAATATGGCTCCTACGGTTAAGAATCACGTAACCTCCCCTTCACGCGAGGTTCTAAGCAGGGGGGCAAACACGTTCGCCTGGCAACACGATGTTATGTCGGCAACACAAACTCTGATTTGTCCGTTCAGAATAATAGCACTCGTAATTCATTACAATAATAATTGTTAATTCATTGCATAGTCTATGTTCATGTTTTGCTAAAATGAGTCTATTGTTGGATAAAACAGACTCTAGTGAATGTTTTTCAAATGTAATGTGTTTTCACATGAGACACTGACAATAAATTCAATCAATTTTTGTGTACAACGTATTTGTTACTGTTTTCAATGAGACGTTGTAATTAAAAACATGTTAAATGTTTTTTTTTTCAATCATATACTCTTGTTTCTTTACACAAAATACAATTGCATTTGCTTACAATTCACTAGCTTTGCAATGACTGACTTCACAACGATTATTGAAATGAATAAAAAAGCGCTATTATTCTGAAAGGACATATCAGAGTTTGTGTTCCAGACATAACATAATGTTGCCAGGCGAATGCGTTTGCCCCCCTGCTAGAACCTCACATGCTCCCCTTCCTTAATAGAAAACGCTTTTGTCATTGGACAAGAAACATATTCAGACCTTCCAGAACCCCAATCTTTTAATTTTTTTCTGATTCCAAATTAGGCATTTTGCCTCTTCCAAATTTTCTGAGCAGATCACTATAATTTTTCCCAGTTGGCAAAATAAAACCAATATATTGCAAATTAGGTGCATTTCCATCATTTGGTGTCTCCTCCATGGGTGCATCAGTGCATTTGACAGCTTTGGGAAAAGTAATGCAAATTTACAGACAGTCAATTAACGCATAACTTCATGATGTTTAAATTAGTTTAGAATTATTGTGCAATGCAAACAAAAAAAAATGACAACCAATGATATTAGGTGACAACGTAAATGCGATTGAAGGAAAGAAATTCTGAAACAAAATGCAGAATCTATAATTTTATTTTTTGTAATGTATTTGCCTCAAATACTGATGTAAATCTTAGGAGTCTGCTGTTTTAGCTTGATTATCCATTCAGTAATCCTGACATTAAATATTTACAACTTTACATTCCAGTAATAAAACTTGGAAAGTTAAGAAAATTATTACAATGCTTTTATTGCAAAAAATGATTTTGGCAGATTGGATGAAAAATAATGAATAACATAAAAGTTTTGAAGGAAAGGAAAGGTACTTTATTTGTCGCATACAAAACATGTAGCGAAATTCATTCTCTGCATTTAACCCATCCCTCAAGGGAGCAGTGGGCAGCCATTTACAGCGCCCGGGGACCAACTCCAGATCTAAGCCAGTGCCTTCGTGGGGGAAACCGGAGCACCCGGAGGAAACCCACACAGGCACAGAGAGAACATGCAAACTCCACACAGAAAGGCCCGGGATGACCGGGGTTCGAACCCAGAACCTTGTTGCTGTGCTATCCACTAGGCCACCGTGCCTGCTCGGCTCTGCTGTTGCACAATATAAGTAAGAACCAGAAAAATCTTTAAATTGATTATAGATGCAAAATGGCAAGATCAAAATTTTTACTGTACATTGTGTACTTTGTTGAGAGCAAAATGACTTAGTCAGTGTAAACCAAAATCACCAACCAATTAAGGGCTGGATTCAAACTCACACCAAATATCTAAGTAGACCATTTAACTCACAGGCTGATCCAACTAGCGTGAATTTCATCACGTAAACTCATAATGTGACTCAGGAGTGTGCATGGCCTCCACATGCCTATATGCATTCCCGAAAAAATGTGGGCATGATCCTGATGCGACGGCGGACAGTGTCCTGGGGGAACTCCTCCCAGACCTGATCAGGGCATCAGTGATCTCCTGAACAGTTTGTGGTGCTACTCGGCGTTGGATGCATCATACATAATGTCCCAGAGGGTCTCAATTGGATTCAGGTCTGTGGAATGTGAGGGCCAGTCAATGGCATCAATGCCTAAATCATCTAGGAACTGCCTATACACTCTGGCCACATGAGGCCAGATATTGTCCTGTACCAGGAGAAACTCAGGGACCAATGCACCAGCGTAAGGTCTGACAGTGGGTCTGAGGATTTCATCAGGGTACATAACAGAAGTCAGGGTACCGTTGGCTAGCATGTAGAGGTCTGTGCACCCCTCCAAGTATATGCCTCCTCAGACAATCACTGACCCACCGCCAAACTGGTCATGCAGGATGTTGCAGGTAGCATAGCCTTCATCACGCTGTCTCCCGACTCTTTCACGTCTGTCACATGCTCAGTGTGAACATGTTCTCATCTGTGAGGAGAACAGGTGGCAAATGTTCTCTGGCGAATTCCAATCGAGCTGCACGATGCTGGGCTGTGAGCCCAGGTCCCACTAGACGATGATGGGCCCTCATGGCACCCTCATGAGTCCAATTCTGATAGTTTGGTCATTCACACCAGTAGCCCGCTTTAGGTCATTTTCTAGGGCTCTGGCAGTGGTCCTCCTGTTCCTCCGTGCAGATACTGTTTCTGCTGCTGCTTCTACGCCCCTTTCCAGCTCTCCTCGTGTAATGGCCAATCTCCTGGTATCTCCATCATCTTGACTGTACTGAGAGCCACAGCAAAAGGAACAAATGTAGAGAAGGGATCAAGCTTTCTCTGAGCAGGAGCATCTGACCTAGGATCCTACTCAACGTCAGGAGCCTCTCCTCTGAGCACACACAGCAAGAGGATATTTAATCATGCTTCTAATTTGGCCAGGTTCAGAAGGCCCAGTCGGCATCTGTCTCTGCTCCGTCTCTAGTGACCCAGAGAGATGAAAGAGAGGCTTAGACCGACAGACAAGTGCTGGGCTGGCCTAGATAAAAACCACCATGCAGCTACTTTGCAAAGCATCTCTAGCACCTCGTCCAGACTGGAACGTAGCCACAGGTCTTCCATGGTTCCCCAAAACGACACCCTATTCTACGTATTGCACTATATAATACAGTACTTGCTAACATGCTAATAATCCCAAATATTCATAAGATAACTGAAAAGATAAGTCCCTCACTACCCAAACTCCATGGTCATCATGACCACTATGCCACAACCACACACTTTATATATTTCTCCACAATGATGAACCTGGATTAGAGTACCTCCAAAACATGCCTTTTGACAGATAGCAATTAAAAAAAAGCCAAGTGCATTACAAGCCGGATGTTTCTGAACATTCAGTTCACCTGCAAAGATAAATTGTATTCCAGGTTACATTGAATGCAGTTGAAAGACTTGGCTTACTGTATGCTAGTACTGTCTCACATGTACACACAGACTCACTCACAGGATTTTCATACATCATTAAACCAACGTGCCACAATGTGTAAGATAAAAATAGCCCCAGCCTACTGCGAAGCAATGTGAGTGCTAGCAGACCGGGGTCTGGGTGAACCAGGCCAACCCTCCAGCACCGCCCACCTCTGTGAGAAGCCACGGGACAACACTTGAGGTGTGGAAGCCAGAGCGTCCATGGTGAGGCTGCGCGCAGCTGTTAGACAGTGGGCATCCTAGTGCAGCCGGCCGGACAGGACAACGGGAGAGTGGGCGTGTCTTACAGGGTGTGCGTGAGGACAAGAGAGCATTGCAGGGAGGGGGCGGGGAGTTGCGTCAGGCAGCCAGTGAGGGAGGGAGGGACCACTGTGCCGCTCGGCTGTCGGAGGCACCGGGTTAATGAGTTCAGAGCCTCTGCATGCAGTCAGCGAGGGACCACGGATGGAGAAAGCTCCTGGGATCGAGCTCTGTTCTGGGAGGAAAGCACGTCCACAGCGGGGATGAGTGCCGGACCAGAGGAGGCCAATAAGACAAGTACAGTCGGCTACGAAAGAAAACAAAGGCTGACCCACTGTCCCAAGGGCTAGCCAAAAATATACTGTGGAATGTATCTAGAGATTATATTGTGCTCGTTTCAACACACAAAGACACATGGGGTGAGCTTGGTTACAACAGCCAAGGACATCATATGCTTGAAATTTTCTCATTCCTTCTGACATTAATTATTAGCTTATGGAAGATTTTCACATAAAGCGTGAATAGCGTTCACTTGGGACTATATGGATGACAGTTTCAGTTTCCAGTGCTTCTTTATGTGGGGGGGACCAGTTAGTAAGGCGCACAAGGTCATCGAAGTTCAGCTTGTCAAACACTTCCAGTGACCCTTCACACCATAACACGGCTGAATAATATGGCCACCTCCTGAATGAAAATGAAGAACACCTTCCTAATGCGTTAAATTTGTAACAGTAAACCTGCAGTGGGCTTTGACTGATGCAGGCCTTCTAGCCAGCCGGTGTGTTCAGTGTAGAAGCCAGACTGCTCTACAAATCACAGGTGGAAATGATCCCAGCCAAGACAAAGACCAGGGGCCTACCTGGGCTAGCTGTTGCAAAGTAAGTCTGTCCTGGCACAGTAAGTCTGTCCTGGCCTGACAGGGGATTGCTGTTGCTCTCCCACACTGAACACAGAGGTGTGAGGCCCAGGGCCAGGAGCAAGGCTTACAGCATGGATTTGTGGTACAGTACGTACAGGGCCATGAGTAGACTTAAAAAGGTAAGGCCACAAGGCTTAAATGCCGCTTATCTCAAAACCTGGAGACATTAAGTGCCTCTGTGACATCCATTAGGTTCAACACCTTGATACCTCCAAGTTAAAACAAGATACAGAGCTCATTTTACAAATGGTGGAAGTCTAAGCATGATAAATCAAAATTACTCCCCAGACTTCTATCCTTGAGGCCTGGTGTGATTTATGATGTGAGAGAAGCCTGCAGGTTGACAGCAAGACAACAGGGTAAAAGGAGCTCAGGGTATGTGCGCTACGGGGCAGGAAAACAGTCTAAATGAACACTGCTGAGGATATGGGTAGAAACATGAAACGGTTATGGCTCTTCGGTGCTGTTTGAGCAACAGCTTTATGATGTTACACACATCCACAAGTCGCTGAAGGTTAAGGAAATGTAAAAGGTCATAAAAACCACTAGAGATGTCAATAAAAAAGTCAGATGGTAACAGAGCAAATGGTTAAAATGATTTCCAGCCGGCCGAAGGGACAGACCCAAAGGCTGAAAGAAGAGGGTAAGGTGGGTTAAGTCTGAGGTGGAGGGATGTCTGGCGAGGGCAAATACTTCTGCACTTTATGGTTATGCGAACTAAGAGGTGGAAGGAGACAAGGAGATGTGCTTTGCCTGGGTGGTTGAACAAATTGTTCACTATTTAATGTCCAAAACTATACTTGATCATTATCCAATGAGAAAAGATTTCTAAAGATTGTACCTTTGAAATAAGTCTAAAGCAACGTAACACACATTTTTAAGCACCCATCTGAAGCTGTGGGGCATTCTGAAAATACGAACAAAAGCTAAAATGCAACCCAAATACATACTTTTTCAAGCCTAAAAGGAGAGAATCATTAGCTAGTATGCTTTAAGCAATATTTGTCTTTCACAGACATTCAGGAGTCTACCATGCCATTTGAGCTTTTACCTGAGGGAGAGTAGACATCTTCCCTGCCAGGACGGTAACAAAACAGCAAGCCAAGACACGCAAATGTCATTCAAACCTTTTTAGAGTGATGGGTTTTCATTAACGATAGAATTTAAGTGTTTTGACAGAACCTGGCTTTGAAAGACGGGGATTTGGTTTAGTTAATTAAAAATCCTTTGTTATGCTTAGACTGGAATTGCTCCTTAACAATACATTCTTGTATTACAACAGCTTATGTTGCAGAAAAGAGCTGAATGTATAGGTTGTGTCATTGCATTGTTGCTATTCAACAGGTTGACAGAAGGGTCTAAGGCCGCTTAAAAGGTGCTTTCTCCAGGAGTTAGCCTAGAAGTCATAGTGTAGTGTAGCAAACTACAAGCTCACATGCTCTATTTTCCCCCCAATCATCTAGAGTAAATCTGCCAGATCCGGGTTTGTGATGTCAGCATCTGGGATTCCAGAAGGTGACTGTTTATTTTTAGCTGGCACAATGTGTGTGCAGTGCACTGACAGAGATTACAATTACGTGTGCATGTGTGTGCAGTGCACTGACAGAGATTACATGTACGTGTGCATGTGAGCGAACGCCTCAGAAATGGAAATGGAGGGGAGAAAGGGCAAAAAAGAGAGATCCACAAGATCCATAAATATTAAGAGAATTCCAGTAGAACTAGCAAAACTAAATTAGAATGCAGTGTCCTAGCATATTCCTGCAGTGTATTGCTGTGGCATGGGTTAAAATCCAGACTGCTGCCCTTTCAGCAAACACTGCCCCACATTATCTAACCAGTCTTAAAAAGCAATGGGTGAAATTACAACATCTGCTGCACAGATTCTCAGATGATGCATGAATTAAGAGTTTGCGGATGGATGACGTAGGTGTGACTTCACTAATGTATTAGGAATTAGATGCATTTTTACTCTCTGTGATGCACACAAGCTTCAGGTGCTGTTCGAAGGTAAGAACGTCCTGTTGTTTATCAAAGAAGGGATTTAATTACAAAGATATGGTAAAAGAATGTTCTAGAGAATTTCCTTTTTTTACAATCCTTAGATTAGACCTTGATCGTTTAAGATGTTATTTTTTAAATGTTTTTGAATATGTAATTGATATTTACAAATCCTTTTACAATGTAATTATATTGTAAACTAGGCTTTTTGGCCAATCTGGGATTGAGTTTCCGACTTTGTTTGGTGAAGAACATTTTTCTGCTCCAGCATGACCATGATCACGTGCACCAAGTGAGGTCCCTAACAAAATGGTTCGATGAGTTTAGTGTGAAGGAACTCCAGTGGCCTGCACCGAGCCCTGTTTTTAACCCCATTTAACACCCTTGGGATAAACAGTAATGGTGACTGTGAGCCAGGTCTTCTTGTCCAACATCAATACCTGACCTCACGAATGCTCTTCTGACTGAATCCCACAAACACACTCCAAAACCTTGTGTACGGAGTGGCGGAATGGGATGTTCAACAAGCTCGTATGGGTGTGATGGTCAGGTGTACACCTACGTTGGTTTATATAGTGTGACTGTGTGTTTAAGTAGCACAAAATAAGCATTGATACATATGTTGGTTTATATAGTGTGACTGTGTGTTTAAGTAGCACAAAATAAGTGTTGATAAATATTAAATTGATAAAAGATTACTTGAACAAATGTTAATGAAAGACAATCCCAAAAAATGTGGTGCTGTTAACAGTCACATGTTCACAAACACATTTTGACAGCAAAATAAAAGCTTGGCAGCTTCTCTTTCGAGGTTCTTACACTAGACTCATTCACAGTTCACAGACAAGTACCCCCCCCCCCCCAATACTTCTAGACACCGTAAAAAAATGTTGTCAACTTTATAAATTTCATGAAAGCAAAGATTCAGACCTACAAGTGAAGCCTTCTTTACGCCCATTTAGAATCGTTCAATCCCTCTTCAGCCCCGTCCATCTCTTGAAGTATGTACTTCACAGTATGGCAGTATTTTAAACAAAGACTGTATGGCTATTTTAGAAGAACCAAAATAGTTTACACTATGTGTAGTAAAAAGAGCAATAATAATATGTAACCATAAAGTGTCTTCGAAGTAGTCTCTATATGTATCAGACACTTTTTAGTAACATACTGCATAATAGAAACCTACTGTCATAGCAACACTGTGCTAGCCAAGTAGGCTAACGAACAACATTTGATTTAACATGCAACTGTGGCCTACAAGTATTAATAGGAACAGGTATCTTGCCAAGCATATGTTTGTAAGCAATTGTCTTTCTGACACATGAGGAAGGAGCTGGTATTACATCCTAGCGAACATCGGGTGGCCATTCCATAATTACAATTTAAAAGGACCATCATTAAAATTATGCTTTTTCCCTCTATGTAAGGCATGCTTAGAAAGAACTCATGAGAACTAATAACATTGCAGAACACTGATAAGACTGAGCACAGGGTCCAGATTAGCAACAGCTCCAGCTCTGGTCACTAAGCCTGCATCCAAAAGGGTGCACTATTTCCTACATAGAACACTTCTTTGGACCAGAGCCCCATTAAGCCCTATTATGAAATAGGCTCCCATTTGGGAGAAGACTTAAATCTGAGGGTGCTTATCTCTAAACAATGCTTGTGATTGTTAGTGAACCCCAAAAGCAGCTGCTGCCTAGCAGGAAAGATCCCCAGCAAGGAAAAGGCTGCAAGTCTGCCACTTACTTAAATCCACCATCTTAATACACTCACTGGGTTACTATTGCTTCAAAAACACACACCAGCCACATGCTGCATTCACACACAGCAGCCATGTGTATGTTGGTTGGTCGAGAATAGCTCCTTGCAGCTCAGTTGGTGGAGCATGGTGGTTGAAATTCAAGGGTCTTGTGTTTGATTCCAATGTTGGACCAGTAAGAAAACCTTTTGTAAAATGATTTACTGCAACTTGCCCTGGATAAGGCAGTCTGCTAAATAAAGTAAATAGTTTCATCATGATCACTTCGTCAAATAGCTGAAATTAGGCCTAGTTGAAATAGCAAAACGCTCTTGTTATTGTCTATGCGCATCGTCTAACTGAACTGCAGAGATGATGTATATTCATCTTCTGTCAGAAGCGCCTGTATTCGCTGGCTCTCAGACTGTCTACTGCCGACACACTGCAAACCATCGACCAACAAATTTGAGCAGAAATGGCCCCAGCACTGCCTCGCAGGTCATTTATTCTAATTTGAGGTATTTTTCCTGCAATTCATATTCATTTCCAACAATGGCCATATCATTTACCCTCTGACCCACTGTGTTGCTAGGTAACCTGAAGAGGCCTTGAATCAATGTGAGGCTGTGCGGTCCACAGCTCAGTCTTTATTCAGCCCTTCTCTATGGGCTCCTTCAGGGTGAAAAACTCAGCCTCTCCTTTTCTCTGTTTAGGCAAACTGACCGGAGACGTTATCTGGCCCCTGTACATGCACCCCCTTTTATGGGTTTGCATCGGAACTAGTCGCCACATTAATGAGCAATGATGAAAAATCGACCGTGAGGTTCGGCACACTTGAATTATTTGGATAGAGGAAACAAAACTGAACATCCTGGCACAACACTGTTTTGTAGTGGCAGTGCATTCTGGGATTTGATGTTCGTGGGGGACTAAATCTTCTGTTGAAATGCAGGAGACTGTCATTTTCCTTTTCTAAACTATAAAGAAGCCTATCACAGAATATTAATAAACTAGAGCAACACTGCCTTTTCACAGTCGAAAGGAGCGATTAATGCCGACAACATAACGTTGTCATTAAAACATTTCCTGTCAGGAACAGGTACCTGACATTCAGCCGATCTACTTATGGCGGTCAACATATGTAACAATGATGTCATCATGTGACATTGCCGGCCCAATCTTTAATAACTAATGAACATCGTAATATGCATATCACATAATGGTGATTAACACCATAAAGAACAACAAGCACCCTGAAAAATAATCCCACCAATATCCCAGTCAACCAGCAACACAGAGCGAACCATAGTAACTAGCTCCATGGCGACAGAGCGGAGGCTGAGAGACCCACCTGATGTCATGTACCCCCGAGGGGACTGGCAGATGTACTGGGGGGGGTGGTGTTTGTGGAGCCGGTAGTCCTTTTCGCTGCGAGACCGCGTGCGCTCCGAGGCCCGGTCCGAGAAATCTGAGCTGGGCCAGGCCCGGCGCAGGGTGGTGCTCCGTGTCTTCTTCATGGGGAGGCGAGGAGGGCTAGGCTAACCTCCTAAGGGTTTCTGATACCCCTGTCCCCCTCATCCACCCTGGGGGACCCCCCCCTTACCCACACCTCTGTGGTCCGGTTACACCTCAGCCGAGGTCAGGCTGGAGACATGGCAGCTTGGAAACCGACGTAGTATTACTCTGCCTCCTCTATCGTGCTGCCTCTCTCCCGGCTACACACATGCACACACACGCAAACACACACACACACACACACACCACACAACCTCACACACAATTAGCAATAATGCTAGCCCTCCTAGTCGGGCCAAAAAACAAGCCTTTGGGAATGTCCCCTTCCTATCTTTTTCCTTGAGTGATCCAAAAGCAGAGGCAGTGTCCAGCGATGCATCACCCTCCTCCGTCTGCCATTAATCCCAGCTTATAGCTTGCTGCTTCACGTGTGACCACAAACCAATACTCCACCAGAGAAGGAGAGTTGGGTAGGAGGAGGTGCGGAGGGGACGGTTTTGGTTTGTCAGGAGGTTCAGGGGTTGAGGGGTTGTGGCTAGAGGGGGGATGGGGGTGGTTGTACACCGTGAGACCCCGAGATCGAGACAATAGCTCAATTCAGCGTGGGAGTGAGGGGTTTAGCGAACCACGATCCGAGAACACAAAAGAGGCCAAACAAACGAGAGCTGCAGCCGAGGGAGGGCTGTACAGAGTCGGTGTCACTCACCATCTCCCTGGGCTGCCAGAGGAAAGGCAGCGAAGCGCCGTGCTGTGCCCTGGGCTCTGGGCCAAGCCAAACAGCTAAGGGACAAACACAATCCCAACCCTCCTCTAATCAAAATCCAATCAGGGAAATCAACTGTTCACAAAAAATAAAATAATTTACCACTCCATCGGTAGCAGGCGGTCCCGTTAAACCTGCTCCATCCACAAACGAATCTCTCCTTCAGATAGGGTGTGTAGCTAACGGGAGAATCTATGCGCTTTCCCTACATTCTTGGATGGATGGATGATGGTGGATGGGCTCGATTCATATGAGCGAGAGGAAAAACACACGGTCGCGCAGCGGTGGGAAGAAAAAAAATACACCCAGCCAATGTGCACGAGCTGAAACGATGTGTTTCTTCTTCCCTTTGTTTTCCTGTTTTTCCTCTTCCAGCCGTCAGTGCGGTCGGCTCCCTCTCCCTGTGTTTGCGGATGGCACGCCGGCTGTGTGGTTGTCCTGAATGTCTCCTCTGCTCACGGATCAGGCGCTCTGGAAGGGGGAGCACATGGTGCGTATGGGGGGGAGCAGGAAGCCAGTCGATCAGCCCCTCCGTCCCATGCTAATGGAGGAGTTGTCTTGCGTTCGACACACTGATCCTCTCAGGCTTTGCATTTCAATGTCGAAGCCCCCGTCAGGCTTCAACAGCCCCCCCCTGGCTCCCAGCCCAGCCTATGACTGAGAAGCTGGACATTTATTTACATACAAAGCAGTGCAATTTATAGCAACTCTGCCTTGAGTCACAACCTCTTCCACCTTAGGAGAGAAAAAGAAAAGCTCTTATCAGCTGCTCCGGCAAAAAGACTGCATCCTTTTGCTTCTGCTTTCTCTCCACTCTCAGCTCCCTTCTTATTTTCACAGCTCTGAAAAAAAGTATCCTTTCTTCCGACCCTCCCTCCATTATGTAGGGTCATCCACAGGGTCCCCACGACTTCCACTCGCTCGTTAAGGTTTTGGTCCGACAGCTGCAGCAGCAATTCCTCAGGAATGCAAGTTCGAAAGTAGACCGCAAAAAGTCGGCGAGCTGAGCAGGCTGGTTGGAAGAGCTGGAGCTCCCCCTGGTCTCCTAGTCTCTGGGCGCTTGATCAGTCACCTCCCGTCCCCAGGATGTCATCTCCCAGCTGTTGAGTTTGTTTTGTTCCATCCAGACTACACCATCACAGCGTGAGAGCAGAGCACCTCCAACTCCACAGCAGCAGACCAAACTCTCCCCAGTCTACTCCTCTCCACATCAGGAATAGCATGACAGCTAGCAAGAGACAGGAAACAAATTATAAACGCTCAAAATATAAATCAAGGTGCACTTAAGTGCACCGTGTTCACCGATGTTCACATAAAAGTGCAGCCAGGGCAAGAGGCACTTTTTGAGGTTTTACAGAGTTAGTCTGGATCGCTGGATCGTCGGTATCATTGAAATCCATTGTAAAAACATGACAAACGGTATTTTCCCCTCTGAGCCGACCATTAATCTCTCTCTCTCTCTCTCTCTCTCTCTCTGTCCAGCTGGGGGTGACGAGCAGTGTTGCCAGAGAGTAATGTTTTTCCAATAAGTTTTAGGTCAAAGGTTGTCGGTCCTGAATAATGACACACCTCCTCCATCATTTCCTCATCAAGTCCCTACAAGGCTAGAACGGCGCAGTTGGACTGTCATGTGGGATAAGCAAGATGAGATCGAAGATACAGTATGTCATGACAGGCCTATAAATTGCAATAACTACTGTTATAATTTAAATCTGACAGTTACATTTTGTTTTTTTTACTCTTATACACAAAATATTTAACTTGCCCTGAGCTGCAAGGAAACATGCTTCTCGTGTGCTATCCTAATAGGCTGAGTTGACGCTAAGCAGACGTGGTTTTAAATTACCTTTCCTTGTAACGAGACACTATGGAGCCCCAGGGAGATAAAACCTGTCTAAGGTCAATGTCATTCACCATCCACTTCCCCAACATTGCAGTATTAGACACCAATTAGCTCTCTGTAAGGATGGGCTACTGAGAAAACACTGAGCGCATTTATCAACTTCTCAAGTCAACCTACTCATTGTGTAAATTCTTTGTTAAAGTTCGAGAAACATCATGGCACTAATTCAAATTGTATGTGGACTGACATGCCACTGTTTAGATGTGTGCCT
Organism: Umbra pygmaea; assembly: GCA_016801145.1. Classification (NCBI taxonomy): domain Eukaryota; kingdom Metazoa; phylum Chordata; class Actinopteri; order Esociformes; family Umbridae; genus Umbra; species Umbra pygmaea. The sequence continues at coordinate 4,013 of JACXGM010018558.1, read as the reverse complement.
TGCTTTAAATTGTTTTAGGCTTTATTTTAACAGGTAAAACAGACCGAGACCTGAATGTCTGTTGAGGCCATGCCCTGTGTAGATGAGTTTACATATACAATTTGGCACACAATAAAAAACTTCTCATAACATCCACAACAAAGCCATATAATTTTACAGAAACAATTACAGACAACATAATAATGATCATTCATTACATTTTTTAAATGGGCAATGGACTGCAAGTTGAATATGCAGTGTGTTTCATAAATAAGGAGCCATGTACAGTAACTAAAGCAGTCCTGCCCAACTCTGAAGATGGCTGGAGTGAGTCTAATGTAATCCACTTCTGTGATAATGTTTTGAAATTTGTTAGTCTAGTGCCAATAAAAGAGCCTCCATATATATGGAGGTCATTGATAAAAAGTCATTTATAAATTAACAAAAGAGCATTTTGCACACGCCTCAGAGGTCCAACCCACATGTTGATATAGAATACAGTGATGAGTATTATAAATGGATGCCTCAAAACTTTAACAATTCAAACAAAACAGGGAGCTAGAAATTACACACTACATACAAGGTTTCATATAAATGATGTCGGACTGTACATTACAGACACATTTATAACTTATGTACTGACAAACATGAATTTACACACTAGTAACAGGAACTTTCTTTCACCATCTTGTCTTTTCCAAATGATGTACACTAGTGATAGACCAATTTATCAGCCGGCTGATATATCGGGACAATATTTGCATTTTAACGTGTATCGGTAGATACGCAGCTGCTACGTTGGCTGATTTTCCGGGCATTATTTACAGACAGGCGTCCACACAGGCCGCTCTGTTTTGCTGGAGACGCTGCAGTTCACGCAAACCATGCACTGCCCCATGTTCTACCTTACCTGTATTTACTATTTGTTAAATATCGTTTTTTTAAGTTAAAAAAATCATTTTTTAAATTGAGACTTGTAGCAGTATTGGCTCAAGAAAATCTTTCCTTCCAGATGTCATTGGAGCAACTGAGCTATGTTGGTGGCATTTGTCATCTCCCAGGCAAACTGCACCCAAATTTAGTCTGGGCTCATACTAAAGGCCATGTTAGGTCCCTTAGCAATGACAGATATGCAGAACTAAGTGGCAACACAGCGAAACCCTCTCACAAGCTACAATGGCCATGACACTCCAGTTATTATCCAACCATACAGCAACAGTAGCCTCCTGTATTAATGCACGGATGTGGTCCCACATGGGGTCTTTGCGTGTCCAGAAACACCTCTCCATTCCCAGGCTGGGCAAGCCAGAGCCCACCTCCATGAACAGGCTGAGCTCCTCTACCACAAAAACATCACGCCAACCTAGGACACTTAGGTCTTTTTATCAGCAGAATCTCATGGCCCACATGCCAGGGTTCTCAAGGAGCACCCAAAAAGGGTCAACACATCCTCGACCTTCGCTTTCTCGCTTTCTGCAAGAGCTTGCTGCTATCCCATTTGCTAATTCAACCAATGTAAACAATGTCCACCACTCAAAAGAGCTTAGGGAAATAGCTAGCTGTTAAAAGAGCTTAGGGAGGTAGCTAGCTGTTAAAAGAGCTTAGGGAGGAAGCTAGCTGTTAAAAGAGCTTAGGGAGGAAGCTAGCTGTTAAAAGAGCTTAGGGAAATAGCTAGCTGTTAAAAGAGCTTAGGGAGGAAGCTAGCTGCTCCACTAGCAAAGTGCCCCATCTCCCACAATGACATTGTTACAGCATCTCCGGCACCAGTTCTGGTTGGGCAGTAAAATTATCTAATGTGATTTTCATGCAGCAGTGCCATTAGCAGGCCCGGAGCTGAGAAAATGCAGGTCTCCTTTTTACTCTACTCACCACTGGGGAGATCCAGCTGGAATAACAGTGACGCTGTGTTCTCAGAGAGTGGACCGGAGTGGAAGCATGGTTCAGGGGTTATAGGAGCACACAAGGAACTCTGAGAGAACCAAAACCATTGTGGTACCGCATCCTCACCAACAGAACCTAGTAACCACCAGTGCCGCCCTCCTCCCATAGATTATATTTTTACAAAGAGATAATTGCTGTTTGTTGCTAGCTGAAATAAATTAAATGAATAACAGCAGATTCAAAGCGAAGCCAACCCACAGCAGGCTTGATCTGGTCCAAGGGGCCTCTGCCTAAGCGAACTTTCAATAGGCCTCCATCACTCCAAGTACAACACAGAAGCAGCAGTCAGTCAGCTCTTTGTTCATTTCCATGTGTTAGATATTGGCAAACTGCGATGCTAACAGCTAGCTAACGTTAACATTACATTATATACATTACATTATAGCCTGTCCTTCTCCGATAACTATTGGTATCTGCAATGAGATGATAGGCCTTTCATTTTCTGAACAAACTATTTATATTTAATTCCAAAGTTCAAACTACTTTCCAACCTCACTTGTTGAGTGTTTAGATTCTAATCATTGTTTTGTTGAAAGTATCTGTGTGGTTGTTAAGTGTAGGTAAGTGAATCTACCATTCACTACCAGCCATTGGCTCTGGAACAAAAATAATGCCACAGATTCAGACAGAAATATGCAGTCCAACTGCTCTAGTCATAGAGCTACATCTCCATCAGATTTAATAGTCCCTTCTTGGCTGTAAATCTCAGCAACAGAATACCACAAGGGAGGTAGCGGTGTTGGATCGGAACAGTTTGAGGTCTGGAACTAAAAACGTCTGCCATTTGGGCAGCGGGCAACTTTTTCTAAGCTATAAGGAAACAGTCAGCCAGAATTTAAAATAACATAACACAGTTTTTATGGCAATGTGGTCAAAAACATGTGTGATCACTTAAATTTAAGATTAATTGTGTTTCCAACTAGGCCTGACTCTAGCAATGAAGCATAAAGGAATACACGCTAATTAACCAGTTGACATGATGAAATGTTCAGGGTCGTCTACTGGTTTTGCCTTACAGGCCACCTGCCGTCCACAGAGAAAGAACTGCTCCAAAATCCCCGCCAGCCAATTGCCACAGTGAGAGTCCAGTACACTACCAATCACTCTCCAATTAAATAAAATAACATCCCTCACACAGCTAGGACCCCTTTAGTTGCCTGTGTCAGAATGTGTGTGTGTTCTAATAAATACCTTCATTTTCCTAGAACAATATGGAAGCATTTATTATTAACAAAATATATTAAAGTCTACCGGCATTCTCTGAGAATGTTCAGGTAGGGCTGGGCGATAATTTGATATTTATCGTTATCAAGTTTTTGAAAATAATATCGAGAAGAATATCCCATATCGAAATGTCGCCATAACAGCTGGTTTTGTTCTGAAACAAAGAAACATCTAACATATCTGTAATATTTGTTACAAATGTCAATAGTTTGTGTCTCCTTCCCTAATTAGCTAAAATGAAAGAAACAAGTTTGTGAAAGCGAATTCAGTGGTCAGCATGTTTGTGTTCAGTTCACATTTGCACTAAGCATTGCAAACGTTTTGTGTACGATTAGAATGTCTGTTTTAAGTACTTTCTCCAAACAGGGATGACCTAATATAATATTCTGTTAAGGTATTTGATTGTTTTATTATAATCGGTAGAAGTATTGCAAACTATCAACTAGGGCTGCAGCTATCGATTATTTTAGTATTCAAGTATTCTATCGATCATTCCATCGATTAATCGAGTAATCGGCTAAGAAATACTTAGTTTTATTGAAGGGCAATAATGTACAATACTTTGGTTTAATTTTCTGAAAAAACAACATTTTTATTGCCTAAATTGCTTACAATATCATCTCTCAAAAAACTAAATATTAAGTGCAACTAAGTGGCATCTTACATTGGATTTTAAAGAAAACATATTCTAAAATGCAATAACAACCTCAAGGCATACATTAAGTTGTGCAACTCAACTCCCAGAATTACAAGTTTCAACCTGAGACTGATCTGTATATAGGCCTATAGGCTATGTATATATTAGTTATACTCAAACTATTTTAATGTATACATTTGATTACAATCTCACACAGCTCATTTACACTTAT
>JACXGM010018556.1:0-18955 GCA_016801145.1 Umbra pygmaea | reverse complement strand
GTTAATCGCTGTCTCCAGGCACTCCGCAATGCATCATGTCTATGAACAGCTCTCAGCAGTGGTATACTGGTGCCTTATAGCTTAAGTTTATTATTTATCACTCACCTCAGCATCCAATCTACTGTAACTCAAATTAAAAGTCCACACATACCTTTGGATATTTGTCTTTCAAAACATGGTATATTGCTTCACATGTTTCCGTAACAATTTGACGGATTGTTCACAACCCGACTTGGAACTGGTAAGAAAGGATCCTGAATCTTTCGCCTGTAAAACAATAAGAACATAACTCTGTATATAATTCATTATTTATGGCAGACCAGCTTATGGAAGGAATTGATGTTTAAATGTGTTTTTAAGCACTTTAATTTTTCATCACTGAAATAAATGTAGCATACGGCTCGAAATGAAGTGCAGTAATATAGCCATCATTACCTTGCTTACCTGTAGCCAAGAAGTGCAGTGTTTATCACTGTTTTTCCCAACGGAGATGCAGTCCTGGTACAGTAGTTTGTTTGGACTGAGAAGTTGCTTCACAAGTCGCTTCTTTAACCAACAAAAGACAGAGGGCTCCCAATGCCAGTACAGTTTGCAAGTCTTCGTCGGACATGTTATTGATAACTGTCATTAACATTACGACCACTGAGAAAATAGTCTAGCCCGGTACCATACAGTTAGACAACAACAACTGTTTTGTACTGTTTTGTATATCCGCGTTGCTGCTTCCGGCGTCCCCTTTTTTTGATCGAAGAGTACAGATTACCCCCGCCTGCCGGTATGGAGAGATATTTCCTCTCACGCATGCGCACAATGTAGGTGGTGCTTGGGCGGTCGGTCGTGTCATTGCGGTGTGTTCTGAACTATTTTTTACCCAAAGACCAAGGCAATTTCGGCCCGACGTGGGCAACCGTACAATCCGTAGTGTCGCACCGACGAGTTGTTAAGACTTTGTTGGTGTGTCTCGCCCTTTAATCTCCACCACCCACTGAAAGCAACTAGCTTCTAGATATTTCTGCCGATTCAACATGTTGAATAGCTATGAGAGACCAGACGCTAGTTGCTAACTCTGAGCCAATCAGAACATGGGGGAGAATCAACAGAAGTGAGAGGAGAAGGACCAGGAGGAGAACGAAGGTCTAGAAGCGGAAGAAGAAGAAAGAGGAATGTGTTTTTCAGGTAGCTACAAATATTTGAGGTAACATAACTGTTATTCAAACAAGTTCTTTGATAGCGGATTGGACTTCATCTGGACTTTACAGGTTAGTTTTAATTTATTAATTTAACTTGCTATGCAGCATTGTTTTTGCATAGTCAATAGCTATGTAACGCTATCTACATTAGGTCGTTGAATATCACTAGGGGAGGGAAGGCTGATTAATAATACATGAAGGAGACGTGGCACAATATATTTTATTACTAATTTAAAATTTGAACATGATAATTGGCCAGCTAGTCTGTAATTTGCATCAAAACTGTTATCTGCATGAGCTAGTTAAATATCACTTGGGAAAGGAACAATTATTAATAATACAGATAGGCAATGTGACAGTATTTTTTCATTACTATTTTTAATTTATTACTAATTTAAAATTTGAACATGATAATTGTCCAGCTAGTCTGAAATTTGCATTAAAAAACTGGTGTGTGGCTGTCAAGCAATAGAAACAATACTGAATAGTCAAAATGACAGTGTGATAATTGTTTTCATCTTCTCTACCTCAAATGATACTTTTTTTGAGTTACTATGGTACAAACACTATGAGTTGTCCATTTATAGCTGGCTTTGTTTACAATGTTCTGGCTACCGTCAATGCTAAGCAACTAGCTACTATTCGTTTTCTTTCCTTCTAAAATCACTTTTTCAACTCTTTTTCAACATGCTGTAACTGATAATTTAGTGGGGAGCTTCAGGCCAGGAGGAAGACACTGATGACCCAGTACACCAGTGCAAAAAAGGCAGCACCCTCAGAAAAGAATGATCTGGATTCTTCATTGACTTGATTTTCTGGCTCCCCATATTAGATGCAGAGCCTCTGTCTCTAATATGGACTCTCAGGTACTTAAACGTCCGATTTATCTACCATAATCTCATCTGTCTGAGCCCTAGGATCAGCCTCCAAAACAACACTGTCCAAGCTACAGTCAGCAGAGCCTCCCTAGGACATCCTCACCTAGAGCATTACAGAGTACGAGCACCAATGAGCAGAGCATGTGTCTGACCACCAGATAATTTAGTTGCAAGAGAAGGGGCAGCTACATTGACAGGGTCATTGCAAGTTTTAGTAAGTCAATTTTAAGACCTTGTTAAGACATTTTATGACCATAAAGATTGAAATTTAAGATCTGAATCATTTTATTTCAATGAATCAATCACATTAGTAACCATTCATACTCAACAATGTGCCAAATGCCCAAAACCCACACACACACACTAATTATAATATGATAATTCATGTCAGATAGATAGATAGATACTTACCTCAGGATAGTTAGTTTATATATCTAACAATGGATTTGAATGTTAGACTTTTTAAGACCCCACGGGAACCCTGTTTTAGGTGAACAAAATGAACAACAGCGATCTCTAATAAAAATAAAAGCAGTAACGAACAGCGTATGACTAATATACTATAAAACAATAAATATACATTGGTAGCGCACTGGACTCGAACCCTGTCTGCCGTTTCCACTACACCATCAAGCCCATGTGAACTGGTCATGTTTTTGTTGCAGTTGAGTTTAACTGTTTAGACCAGGGGTGGGCAAACTACGGCCAGATGCGGCCAGCCGGGTCCTTTGATTTGGCCCACAAGGCGTTTTTACCCTCCACAGTCTTCCGAGGCTCTGGAGCATCAAGCGCAATTTACCGTTGGAAAGACAAAGATCAGCCGAAAAGAATGAGTGTTGGCTCGTCCATGTGGGTTTATCAGAGCCGGAGCTATTGCGCCTCAAACTCGGTCATGTTTTTTTGACTTTTGCCTTTTTTACTAAACACATTACAGACAGGAAGTAGGACGTGAAAAACCGTGCAGAAAACAGCACAATAGACCAAGGTTTAGAACAGTAATGATCCTTGTCTTCGGTGATGAGAAGAGACAGGCGGGATCCTCGACCAACTACTTTAGCCACTGTGCTTCAACATCTTAGTGCTTGGTCTGTATAAACATTTTGTGATAGCTGCTGATCTAGGGCTTTATTAAATAAATCTGATTGATTTATTGGGAAACAGAATACATTGACTGAAAATGATGATAGTTCCCATTTTCTTGAAGAAATAAATGTTGCTGCTGGCATTTTTAGCCCTCATTTGATTAAGGATTGTTGGTGCATGAAGCAACAAAATAATAAAAACACAATACTCAGTGAAGTGGATACCTATGTCTAAATCTCTTTATTTTTATGTAAGGCTGTTAGGTGCTTACCAGAGAGAACTGGGAACGTGGCCTTACATAAGTGTACTACATTTGAGTTGATGTGATGTGGCAGTAATATTTCAGTCAATTTACCTAGCTGGCTTTATAACCAAACCAGACAGGACATGTTGAGTGTGCTAATATTAAAAAAGAAATGTACATGGTATTCGTTAATTTAGTCCAAATGTTTTCCATTTATCTCAGAAAGAGAAAATGTAGTGACCATTCACAATGTATGTCAGAGAGAAAAGGAGTATCCCACCGGTCAAACAGCCAAAACATTATGACCACCTGAATGATTTATTTCCCCCCCATAAACACCACCCCCCCCCCCCCCCCCTTCGAGGTACCCTTTTTATATCCCCTAATAAAATAGGTGTCACTCTATGGCACAAGCTAATTTAGTTGTGTGATTGATCTTGCTTCAATGTGAAAAACTTTCTGTCATGGGTCTTTTCAAGGGTCTATAAGATCATTTGTGAGATTTTGTAAAAGTACATTTTTTGTTTTCTAAAAGTGAAACAAAATGGCCAAAAGCTTTGCCTCTAAATGGCAGAGTTCTCTCACAGAGTTCTCCAACCCTCAAATGTTTAGCATTCTCCCACAGAATTATTTCAAAACTATATGTCACTCTATCACATAGGTTCAAACTCAACATAGATCTGAATAAGATTGTGAGAATGTGTGTACCTATGTGGGTCTGTATGTCAGGATCTATGCTTGTGTTTCTCTAAGTTCTGTAACCTACACCAAGACAGTCTTAAAAATAGGATGTCAGAATTGATCGTGTGTATTAAAACTCTGTGGGATTAATCAAAGATTTAAAAAAAAGTTTCTTATTACCAACTCAAAACTTTGCAGATTTAACTCTCTGTTTCTCCAAGATCTATCTTTAAAAGGTTCATGCATTTACCCTCCAAGTGTTTTGAAAGGTGTTGGGCTCAACCACAGGGGGTTCAATGGGGGGCCATAAAAACGTTTGGTTAAACAGACATACTTTCAGATTTAGGTAGAACATGATGTTCATAAAACATTCTGTTCTATAGGCAAATAACATAGGTTCAACCTGAATAAGTGTGTAAATGTGTCAGCACAAACCACAAAACAATTTTGTGTGAGAGTTTCTGTCAGGGCGTTCAAATGAATCATTATTTAAAATACAATTAGCCTGTTACATTGTGTGTGTTGTTTAGGGTTTAATTCTTTACATTTCAAATTCCGAGGTGAGCTTTACATTTTTTTAAGTTTCAAATCATTAATATACTGGTTTTCTTGTTTTTCATGTTTCACCTTTCAAAACACTTGGAGGGTAAATGCATGAACCTTTTAAAGATAGATCTTGAAGAAACAGAGAGTTAAATCTGCAAAGTTTTGAGTTGGTAATAAGAACCTTTTTTTTAAATCTTTGATTAATCCCACAAAGTTTTAATACACACGATCAATTCTGACATCCTATTATTTAGACTGTCTTGGTGTAGCTAACAGAACTTAGAGAAACACAGGCATAGATTCTGACATACAGACCCACATAGGTACACACATTCTCACAATCTTATTCAGATCTATGTTGAGTTTGAACCTATGTGATACAGTGACATATAGTTTTGAAATAATTCTGTGGGAGAATGCAAAACATTTGAGGGTTGGAGAACTCTGCGAGAGAACTCTGCCATTTAGAGGCAAAGCTTTAGGCCATTTCGTTTCACTTTTAGAAAACAAATATAAACTTTTAGAAAATCTCACAAATTATCTTATAGACCCTTGAAAAGACCCATGACAGAAAGTTTTTAACATTGAAGCAAGATCAATCACACATCTAAATTAGCTTGTGCCATAGAGTGACACCTATTTCATTAGGGGATATAAAAAGGGTACCTTGAAACATTGTTTGAGAGGGGGTTGTGACAACTCAGAAAGAGCCATAGCTTAGCTTTGAGGAAAAATGTCTGACAAAGACACACAAACACAGATTGTGACTCCTACACACACCATGGAGGGCTGGCCTTACACTTTTTTTTCAAACTGGCCTATAGGAGGCCGCGGACCCTCTCGTCAACCTTTTTGACAGCTCAGTTTAGCCTAGACCCATGTAGGAACTCCGTTTAAGGTCTGTAGAATAGCCAGACCATGGGTGTGTGGCCAGGAAGGGTGGACCAGGTGGTGGTCAGGAAGGGGGACAGGATGTGGATAAAGGGGACTGGGGGTCAGGAAGGGGTGACGGGTGGGGGCCATGAAGGGGTGACAGGGGTGGGGGTCAGGAAGGGGTGACAGGGGTTGGGGGCAGGAAGGGGGGTCAGTGGAGGGTGGACGGGACAGGAAGGGGTGACAGGTGTGGGGGCCAGGAAGGGGGAGGGGACAGGAAGGGGGAGGGGCGGAAGTGGGGATAGGAAGGGGGCGGGGTTTATGAGGGGGGCAACAATTATTCAATACTCCTTTTCTTTCTTATGTCCCAAGCAATGAGTCAGGGCATGTGTGTCAATATGATTACAATAAAATATGTCATACGACAAAACTAGCAAAGTAAGAGGTAAAATAATCATGTTCTAGACAGAATAGGTCACACTTTCTCAATTTCAGTACAGGAAGCCACTTTATGCAATTTAGCCATTCAGTAGTTCTATTTGAAGTAAACGACTTGTAAATGACTAAACCAATTAATCTTGCCTGTGATAGACTGCAGGATTGCAGATTATTGTACTGATTTGGAAATTCAGTTTTAAACATTTAATTAGCTTTTCAGATTCAAGTTACTTAATATAATTATTATACAGCCAGTCGTTATTATTCATCAGTTTTGTCTATGCTGGGAGAATTTGAAAAAATGTTTCTCCCCATACTGCAAGTTGTTTTCCGTCATTATAATGCAAAGACTCTGAATCCCATCTGCTGGGAAGCGCCACTGGCTTGTCTGCTCTGAACTGTCAGAAGAGATTATTGTAAGAAGATGTAATCGGTTACCAACAAAAATGGATGGACGGGTAGTTGGCGGCCAAAGACAGGGATGGGAATTAATTAACCAAGACACAACGCAGATCTATAGACATGATGTCAGTCAAGGTATCAGCATCGATTTTAATCATCTTCCAATGTAACTCCTCACTGTTTTTTGCAGAGCAGAACATTTTTTAATCTTCTACTGGTGTGGGATTTTGACTTTTCATTAATGAGAGGTTCTCCTATGTATTTGATGGCCATAATTTAGGCAATGAATAATGAGTACAGCAGCAACCAGGTACTGTATAATGTTTTCATATTGATCATCATCATTACTGGTAATCGGCAGTGCACTACTAAAGCATCCAATATAAATAAAAACACAGTACAATTATAGCCCTAAATAAATGTGTTACTTCAAATAATGTGTATCTTTAGAGGTCAAATGTGTAGAATGTATATAATATATAATAGAAGTAATTCCTTTACTAAAATTCTTGGGAATGTGGTCATTATTTCCTCTTCCAGACACACATCCATCTCAATCAAGTGACAGACTATGCTCTATTGAATTCCCAGACAGAAATAGACTGGGACTTTCTCACATAATGGCACATAAGGAAGACATCAGTGAAAGCATTATGATTAACATGACAGAAATGGGAGGGAAAATAGAATGCCGGATTGATGTTGCACACATTACAGCGTACTGAACCATATGCTTTGGAATTATTTGAAACAGAAGGAAGATCATCAGTCAGAAAACATACTGATCTTGGCAATTTTTTCTTCATTTATTTATTTTGTCCCCAAGTCCAGTAAATCAACCCTATTAAATCAATACCTGTAATGCTCTCCCTTATAGGGACCTGACATATTTATAGTTGCTCCCCTATATGTGCTTTTGCTTTGGATTCTGTCTGGGGTGCATTGTTTATATTCTGGGTTTCCCACTCTACAGGTGTTGTCACATGTTTTATGTTGTCCACTAGATTGCCTTAATCACTCTACAGCTGATTCCATTGATCAATTGTCATGTCTATTTAATTTTGGTTATTGTCATTCCGCCCCCCTGAGCTGTCTTCCCTTTTCCTTTTGTCTGCCTTCCCTCCTTTCTGGTTCCCTTGTGTGTGTGTGTGTGTGTGTGTGTGTGTGTGTGTGTGTGTGTGTGTGTGTGTCTAGTCTTTTCTGTGTTTGTTCGTTCGTTCCAGTCACCACTTCCCATCTGCCACGAAGACACTCATTCCTGAGCACCAATCATCGTTTCCCCTGCACTCCTGAAGGCACCCATCCCTGTGCACCCACAATCATCACTTGTACCTGCTGATCTGCCACACCTGGGCTGATTGCTGCTCTCTCTTCTTAAGGGAGATGACAGCAATCAATCCATGCCAGATTATTGTACTACACAGTGCATAATGTCCCAAACCCCATTCCTAGTGCTTATCTGAGAATAGTGCATTCTGTTTATTTGTCCATTTTTATAGCTAGTCTGAGTACTATGCCTTATGGTTCACCTTTGTGTTTTTTGAGCTAATTCCAGTTCTCCATGTTCCTATCTCTAGATCTATCCTGTGACAATAATCTGCTACCTGTTCCCTCCTGGATATCTGCCTGTGACCCCTGGATACCTGAACGTGCTCTCCTGAATATCAGTCTGTGATCCCTGGATACCTGACCGTGCTCTCCTGGATATCTGTCTGTGACCCCTGAATATCTGTCTGTGACCCCTGGACATCTGACCGTTCTTCTACCTAGTCACACTGAGCCTATACAGCCAAACCCACCTGGCTCCATACAGATTCAGCCAGTTATGGTTGTGAGGATCGGCCTACTACAGCTCTCATATCTAACACAACTGTTCTTCGCCATTATTTTCAATAAATTCATTAGTGTTGTTACTCACCATTTTCTGCGTTTGGATTCTCCCTCTACTATTTTGAGCCCAGACCTGACAGTTATCAGTTGTGGGTTGTTGTTGTGTGTCTTGCTGTCAGGTATTTGGTCACTATCAGGGTTGAGTGTGTAGATGTCATGTTTTTTAAAGTGTTATTGTATTAGAGAAGTATATTCTCTGTTTTGCCCCTCGAGGCATTGTTTATTTTCACAAGTCTTTACGGATTAAAATACCATTTATTTTTGCTTAAAACCTTTGCTTGTCTTCATTCCACATTCACACTATGGAAGCCTACAGTCATGACAATACCTTTCAATGGATTAAACTACTGAGGTTGTGTAAGTGACATACTGTTAAAATAATTAGGGAGGCACCAATACCATTTTTTAAGGACCAAGTACGAGTATATATTTTTTCTGGTACTCACCAATACCGATGCCTATACAAATTCTCAGTGCTCATTTTCCTGTTTTAATTTCAGATGTTTTATCTGGTTACTTGTATTATATGTACTGTGTTTCAAACATTCTTTTGATATTAATGCAGAACAAAGGTTGTTGTCATTAATTTTGAAGTATTTCCACACCGCTGAGGCTGACATTCTGTCTGCTGCTGCCGCCGCTGTCTCTGTGCACAACAAATTCTGTCTGTGAGTTATCGGTCTTTGGTATCGGGGGGATTTTTACGAGTACCAGTACAAGTACATGAGCTTGGTATCGGGCCTGATACCGATACTGGTATTGGTATCGGTGCATCCCTAAAAATAATATTTGAAATGTCAGCGTATACCTGGTCAATAGGAATTTGCATTGTATTATTATGTTGTAGCATGTTAAATAACCTCAACATTGGTAAGCAAAATAATAGATTAATTAATCTCCTCCTACACTGGCCTCCACATATAATACCCACAACGTTGACGCTCTGCAAAAAGGCAATGAAAAGGTGTTAAATATTAGTCATTTAATTGAGGTGAAATTTAAATATTTATAATTTACAATAAAATCCCAAACACATACATGACTTCATCACCTTCAATTGTTCTTGGCACCCTGGAGAATTTGTGCTTTTCAATGATGAATCCCATGTTTGTAAGATAAATCTGCTCTCACTGTTGGACAAGAGTGCCCCATGGTGGTTGTGGTATGCTCTGGCATAAGCTACAGTAGATATTAATTGCATTTTATGAATGATAACTGATACAATCTGACCCATTGTCATGCCATTTATCCTCCATCCTCAACTCAGCATTATAATGACCGCACACTCACAGCCCTAAGGAAAAGATTAATTATTATTGACGCACAGAGAATGTCCATGGTAGTGATAACGAGATGAAGCTTCATGAAGCATTGAAGCTTTTCAGCCAAGTGGTTTACAAAAGGGTTCATTTCCCAAGGCTTCATTTCCTCACAATACCACCTGGTAGTCAAAGAGTGTAAAACAAGCAGAAACAGTTTAGATTACCTGATTTGATCTATGATAAACTGTATTTTGCACCAGTTAAGGCTTAGAAATAACAGTGAAGAAAAAGTCAATATCCACATACAAATATGAATATAATGTGTATTTTCTGCTGGTGTAATGATTGTATAACAACTGTCTAATAAACAAATTGCCTTGAAATGAATGGGGCTATAAAATGTGTGTAAATCAATTCTTTGATCATAATTGGCAGGAGGGGCAATGTTATTGTTTTAAAACTGGAAATTGTCTGGGTTTAAGTGGGCATAGAATGTCCTTGTTTAACTTTGCAGAGGACTGTGAATTCGCTTGTGTAACAAGGAAAGTAATGAAGAGGGTATACTTTAGGCATTTCTATTTAAGAACATTAATATCTCAACTGTTTTAGGGCTGAGGCAATTACCTTTTCCAACCACTTCCTGAACCAGGCTTCAGACATCATCAATAATGTCATTGGTCTAAAGAGGGTCCCGAGGAGAGGTTTGAGAACCACTGGTCTAAAGTAATACAAGCCTCAAGCCACAGGGTAATGGAGCTTTTTATAATTGTCCTGTTTCTTTAGAAATAAACAATGGACAAAATAGAGTCTTTAAACACTTCAAATGTTAATTTATTTGCTGTCAAAGTGCCCCCTAAAATGCATGGAATGCTTACTTTAGGTGATAGTCAGGTAGCATCAGAATCCACCCAGGGCTGCTTCAACTTCTGGGTGTATGCCTATCCCCTTCGCCTCGATATGCACTTTGCGGAAATCGTCCGGGATGTCTCGGCACATGCTCCAAAGTCTTGACACAAAGCGTAACATCACTAGTTCACAGATTAATTATTAACAATGCATATTTACTCTAATTGAAAATATTCTAACATTCTTGAAAACATTGTACCAAACTGAATAGCAAATCATCATTCCTCCCCATGCAACCTCTACCATATGTTTTTTACCTGCTCAAAATTGAGCTATTACTGGACCTTTGTATTCCATACCCTTTCAGAAGCTCTTAAAACTTGAGAAAATTAAGTATGCCATGAGGGGATCACAATCAAAATTCATAGAAAAATGGCAGACTTTTTTTTCCTATTTTATTGGTTTGCAGAGGCTCCCCTCTGATCTGAGTCAGATTATATGAAGCTCCTAGTCCACCAAGTGTAACTTCCGTTATTGAATGTGTTTTTATTTATGTATGGTTTAGATGTTTTGTGTGGGGTGGGGGGTTGGGGGGGTGGGTGGATGGGTAGGGGATGGGTAGCAGGGGAGGGTGGTTTGGGGGACGGGCAATATGTTGGGGGGGACTAAAATTGTAAAAATTTAATTGATATATATGTCGCTGGACACACCATTTCTGTTATTTTCTCTCTGTCAATCATTATAAATAAATAATATATAAAAAAAGAAATAAACAATGGACAAATAGAATCTTTAAACGTTTCAGATGTTAATTTATTTGCTGTCAAAGTGAACCCTAAAATCATAGAATGCTAACTTTAGGTGATAGCCAGGTAGCATCAGAATCCACCCAGGGCAGCTTCAACTTCCGGGTGTAAAGCCTACCCCCTCTGCCTTAATTTGCACTTCGTAAAAATCTTCTGGGATATCTCGACACACGCTCCGAAGTCTTGGCACAAACCTTAACATCAGTAGTTCACATATGAATTGTTAACGATGCATATTTACTCTAATTGAAAATATTCTAACATTCTTGAAAACATTGTACCGAACTAAATAGCAAAGAAAAATCTGAATCACATGCTGGAGTGTGTCTGTAACTCAACTATATAAATAGCGCTAACAAGGCAAAGGTTAGCTATTTACTCTCAGTTAATGTATATTTCTCCAACAGAGTCCCTCTCGTTACAAGTAAAATTGTAATAGGTAGATTTAACAGTCCTTACAAAATGTGCCTATTCAAGTCCTGAGAGCCTAGTGTAACGTGGATGTGCATTAGTGATAGTTGGTTTTGGTGAGGTTACAACTTAATGTTTATGACACAGAGCTGGCGCTAGCGCTATGTTAGCAACTTTGGTTGACTTGCATGTTAACGTTAGGATATCATGCTAGTTACCATGACCATTGTGATAATTCATGTTTGTACTCAACACAAGAACTATGAAGTAAGACTTTTAAGAGTTGATTTCCATGCACTGTCATTGTATTTGTGAATGCTAAATTTGGGTGTAGCATAGCCAACTGCACAAACACCCAAGCTTCACACTCCAATTTATTTATAGTCATGTGCATGTGTTTTCAAATGAATGGATGTTATCTTTTAATGAGTTGAGACATAATTCATTAGTATATCATACTGATGATCTACTGTGTTGTAATTCATAGTATTTGTTTATGCATGACCCTGTTTCATCAAACAGGACACTTAAATTGATTGCTATCTCCCGGGGAACGTTCTATTTGTTTTTTGACATCATATTTTCAGTCCAATATTATATATCTACTGTAGGAAAGCCTTAAAAAAGTTAATGAAAGAACATTTTGCTAAACACATTTATTAAGGGTAGACATTCATTTGCTAATATTCAGACCCTGTTTAACATTATTTATTCAAAACGGTTTTCAAAATCTCCAGAACTTGTGGTATCGCTTGATGGTGAGTAGACATTTGACAGAATTTAATGGGAATATTTATTTGCTGCTCTTAAAAAGTTTGGTTTTGGTTATAAATCCATTGCTTGGATTAGGCTGCTGTATGCATCCCCACAGGCCAGTGTCTGTACCAATGATAATCATTCTGACTACTTCACCCTTGAACATGGGACAAGGCAGGGCTGCCCTCTTTCTCCCTTACTCTTCGCCATCGCTATTGAGCCCCTTTCGGTGGCTTTACGGGCCTCACCCACCTTTCAAGGTGTCTTACGGGAAGGAATAAACATAAGCTGTCATTATATGCTGATGACTTGCTGCTATATGTACACAATCCAACAACGTCTTTACCAACTATTCTTTCCATTGTGGAGAATTTCAGTTTTTTTTCCGGTTACAAGTTAAATCATCAAAAAAGCTAGTGTTTCCCAATCAATCCAGCTGCTTTACTGCTCCAGCAGACAGATTGGCCTTTTCAACTTAATCATTTGGGCTTTAAATACCTAGGTGTGAATTTGACCTGATCACTGCCAGCTCTTCTTTCAGCTAACTTTTCCCCGCTTCTTGTTCAGATGAAGGCAGATTTTAAGAGGTGGGGTAACTTACCTATCTCTCTCATAGGTAAAATCAACACTGTTAAAATGAATAGCTTGCCTAAATTCATGTATCTTTTCCAATCTATTTTTTTGTTCTTACCTGTCTTTTTTTAAAGCAATTAACCAGATGGTCTCTTCTTTCATTTGGGCTGGAAAAGCACCAAGAATTAGCAGGTTTTTACTTCAACGATATAAATTAAGCGGTGGGCTCGCACTTCCTAATTTTCTATATTACTATTGGGCCGCCAACCTTCAGAAACCACTATTCTGACTGCACTCCCCAGACACATCCTGGTGCCTGCTAAAAGGTCTTTCCTGCTCCTCCTCCTCTCTCCCTGCCTTATTATGCTCCGCTCTCCCAACATCTCCCTCTCGTTACTCAGACAACCCTGTAGTAATGTCCACACTCAAAATTTGATACCAGTTTCGGCTAAATTTTAAGTTCTCCTCTACATCCATTATGGGCCCTATTAATAGAAACCACATATTTACTCTATCTGTGGTCAACAGTGGTTTTACTCTCTGGGAAAATAATGCCATTAAAACATTCAATGATCTTTATGAAAATTGAGTTTTTTCTAGTTTCTCTAACCTGGCTGTTAAATACACTTTGCCCGCATCTAATTTCTTTTGTTATCTGCAGATGAGACATTTTGTCTCCTCTGAATTTGTTGGCTTCCCTTTACTACCCCCCCACCCAGCCCTGAAATAAGCTATTGACATTTTTACCCGAACAGAAATCAGTGATTTCACAAATCTATTCTTGGATTATGTCCTGTGATAAACACTCCACTAATATACCTAAAACTGCTTGGATTATGTCCTGTGATAAACGGTCCACTAATATACCTAAAACTGCTTGGGAGCAGGAAATGGGTCTTGAATTTTAAAGGTTTTTTTGGGATAAAGTGATCGGTAGAACAAGTTTCACTTCATCTTGCACCAGACTTGGACTCATTCAGTTCAAGGTGACCAACAGAGTTCATTACTCGAAGTCCAGACTGTCCAGAATGTATCCCACAGTGATGGATGTGTGTGACAGATGTCATTCCTCCCCATGCAACCTCTACCATATTTTTATACTTTTATATTATATATATTTATATAGAGTTATTACTGGACCTTTGTATTCCATAGCCTTTCCAATGCCCTTCAAATTAATTTAAATCCATGCCCCCTGATAGCGGTGTTTGGAGTTCCAGGGGATCCCCTTTTGCAAAATTATAAAAATGCCAATATCATTGCTTTTACCACACTATTAGCACGACCAGGATTTTGCTGAAGTGGAAGTCCTCTCAGAGGCTCCCCTCAGATCTGAGTTAGATCGTATGATGCTCCTAGTCCACAAAGTGTATATTTTTTTCTGTATTTTTTGTAATTGTGTTATTGTTTGTTGGTTTGTCTAGGTGTTTTGTGTGGGTTGGGGGTTTGGGGGAGATGGGAGGGTTGGGATGGGTAGCAAGGGGTGGGAAAGAGGGTCAGGGATTATGTTGGGGGGGTGAAAATTGTAAGAAATGTACTTATATATTGCAAGTAACAGTATCCTTACTGTTCTCTTTTTTTCTATTTAAATTATTATGAATAAAATAATAAAAAAAAAAAGATTTATAGAATATAACTTTCATACCATTTAATACATTTGTATGTTTTTTGTTGAATATGTGTTTGATACATGCAATGAATCATGTTCTATCCTGTTCCTAATTGCATTGTTGCAGGATTTAACCTGTTAACCATTGCCCCTGATCTGTCAAATTCAGCCAAAAAAAATCATACCTAAAGTTAAACTGTTGTTACACTGGACCTGAAGCCAGTATATTCATATGGTTGATCTTTTTTTTAAAGGATATATACAATTTATTTTGATTAAATATACACAGTGAATAGGGCACTGTCATGACCCCTGCTCCCTGAGTCCTGTTTCTGTATTGTCTGTCCTGTCTGGTCTGCTTTTGGGTCTTCTCCTCAGAACCCTGAAAGGGCACAAGATGAAATAAAGAAAATGAATAATATTTTTCTGTTTTTATTTTTCTACATCCTCTTTGAAATACAACTACAAAGTAATATATTGAGTTAGGTCCTGTAAATACTTATAATCATGTCTCACAGGGGCTTACAACATTGGTCAAATTTTATTTTGAATGATATAGTTAACCGCCAATCACCTATAGTTTTTTTATAAATGTATATGTTTTGAATAAAGTATCTTGATGACGTTTCCATCCGGGTCTTCAATGCCAACTAATATCTTTTTTCAAGTATCTTTGGCAAACCTAGGTTAATATGGATGTTCCTGGTAATTTTTGACATCTCTGTTTCATAAGGATTATGAAAATTATGAAATCTGAGAGGTTAGCAGTACATTTCAAATGGTTATTGTTTCGGAGGTTTGTCCCGTTATTTATGAACAACGCTGTGGCTAGATGCAATACATGGACGGTAATAAACTAGTCATTTCCACATAAGAAGATGGATTTTACCTGGGAAAACTGTGCTCTATGTCATTACTGGGACTCTTTGATGATGAAAAAGATTTTTGACTGTTAGTACTATATTATTTATTACAATATGCTATTTTCCCACTGTGGCCTGCTATATTTCAAAGCTGCTAGCAAGCTAATAGCTGTTTTTAGTTTGAAAATAATATAAAAATTATTATGATAATTTTAATGATAATTATCTCGTTTCTATAGCTATTGTAAAAGCTTTCTTAGAGGAAAGAAAAAAAGATTCATTTTTGGAACAGGAGCACATCTCAGATTATGCCGGCTAATTATCTAATTTTTATAGCTATTGGAATAAGGAGGCATTGCCTAGATTTTTGACTTTTAAGCTTTGTAATGATGATATATTATAAGATATGTATATATAACTTAAAAATGTAGGTTGTGAGGCGTTTTCTATTCGACATTCGATTCAATTTGAGCTACAAACCGGGTGGCTGTGTGTACAAGCTAATCGCTGTTTTTAGTTTGCATGCACGTCCGATTAGTACTCATAATTATCTTGTCTCTATAGCTATTTCAAAAGGGAAACATTGACTAGATTGGTAAGTTTTTAAGCTTTGTAAAGATATACAACATGTGTATATACAACCTAAAAATTTAAATTGTGAGCAGTGATTGTATAACCCCTTATCTTTCTTAGAGGAAAGAAATAAGATCAGTTTATGGTTTTTGTGAGCTCATTAATCCTTGAACTTCATAGACAGGTGGATCCAATCATGAGAACAGGTATATTAGGTGACCAATTGCAAGTTGTTGTTCTCTATTACTCCTCTGAAGAGTGGCAACATGGGGGCTTCAAAATAAACTCTCAAATGACCTAAAACAAAGATTGTGCAACATTATGATTTAGGGGAAGGCTACATAAAGCTATCACAGCGAATTAAGCTGTCAGATGTCCAATGTGAGAAATACAGGTCCTTCTCAAAAAATTAGCATATTGCGATAAAGTTCATTATTTTCCATAAAGTAAAACTTTCATATATTTTAGATTCATTGCACACCAAATAAAATATTTCAGGTCATTTATTGTTTTAATACTGATGATTTTGGCATACAGCTCATGAAAACCCAAAATTCCTATCTCAAAGAATTAGCATATTTCATCTGACCAATAAAATAAGTGTTTGTAATACAAAAAAAGGTCAACCTTCAAAAAATTATGTTCAGTTATGCACTCAATACTTGGTCGGGAATCCTTTTGCAGAAATGACTGCTTCAATGCGGCGTGGCTTGGAGGCAATCAGCCTGTGGCACTGCTGAGGTGTGATGGAGGCCCAGGATGCTTCGATAGCGGCCTTAAGCTCATCCAGAGTGTTGGGTCTACTTAAAGTCAAATCTTTCTTTTTCGTCATGACAGAGTCCCAGTAATGACATAGAGCATAGTTTTCTGAGGTAAAATGTTATTATGTCAAAATGACTATAACCCTTACCGGAACCTTACCCGAATGTAACTACATGCTTCCAGACCAAAGATGCAAGCATGTGAAACGTATGCATCATATTCATCATCCTTATGAAACTGAGATGTTATAAGATAACAAGATCTTTATCAAGAATTTAACTTTGGAATGCCAGAGATATTCGACTCGACTGTGTCAAGACCTGGATGACGCATCATCACAACACAACATGAAAATGTACTTTAACAAATAACGCTATATCTCATTGGCTGTTGACTCTATCATAAAAATTTTTTTTACATGTGTTGTCATACCCCGGGGGACATGATAAGAAGTGTTTTCAGCCTCTAACTCCAATGTATGGCTTTGTAGTTTTCTTCCAAAGAGGATGTAGAAAAATAAAAACTGAAAATAATTATACATTTTCTTAATTTCATCTTGTGCCATATTCACTGTGTACATTTAATCTAAATAAAATGTACATATCCAAAAAATTAACAAAAGTATACATCTCCTTGATTCAGGTCCAGTGTAACAACACATATTTCATCTTTGGGTATGTATCTAATTCCGAATTCCCAGGCTATCTAGATGTTCACAGACATCTGATTCATCTTTCTAAACACTGTGAAAACATAATTACATTACTATTTGTGTGACCATAGTCTGCATCTATTCACATCCATGTCGCGCTGATTCACTGGAACTGCACTCACTTGACAGTAAATCCATCAAATTATAACTGAACCATCTGAATTCAACCTAGTTAGAGAGCCAATGAGCTGGGCTTTTCAGTCATGTTTGGTTGATCCTTGTGAGCCAAAAACTACATAAACTACAAACATGCGTAACCACACACTCATGTCAAGGATTCCAGACTTTTATGCATTGTCTTTGCAGTGTTCCAGATGCAAATGTTATTTTCTGTTTTTCGACTTTATTCATTTTAAAGCTTTTATAAAATGCCTCCCAAAGGTCTCAGAGCTTTTTCAAAAAAGAGAAATATCAATGTTATCAATGCTTTGGAACAGATTTGCAGAGAAAGTGACACGGAATTGATAATTGACTCTGGAAGCTACCACAGCTTTGACTCCACATGGAGGATATGTTTTCGGAAGGAATGTTTTAAGTTATATCTTATTCTAATCCTGTTATTTATATTTGTAGTTATTATGCCGCATGGCCTTTTTATAATTTTAGATTTATTTGTGATGGAAAATCCACAACCATTTGGCCTTTGTTTAGCCTTTGTTTGGCGTTTGCTCATTGTTTCTTGTCATTGGCTTGGAAACATTTGAACCTTGAACATTGGAATGTTGTAGTTTTTTTTCACATTAGCTTAATTGTTGTATTATTATTGTAAGTGCACAAAGTAGAGAAAATTGCATTTGATTATATGAAAGTTGAGTTCTAATTTGACACTAGGCTGGTAACTTGGCCATTTGTATGAATATGTGTGTTTTGTAAAAATAAACACTTTTTTGTAACCATATCATGTTTTTATAGTTATTTATATGAAAATGAATAATTTGGACATTTAGGTACATCTGTGCACAATCATGTAGTGCATTTGGGGTCCTCTTACACAATAGTAAATAGTTCCTTGGCTGTTGACTCTATCGTTCTAAAAGTTTTGACATATGTTATCCTTTCTTGGGGGACATGATTAGGCCTAACAAAAAATTTTGTTTGGTTCCGGTTGACCCTGTCAATTTATGTGCGACCCAAATTTATTTTATGACCTACCGTTTTTGTACAGAACGTTATTTTCGTTGGTTTGAGGTAGCCTACTGAGCGATGCGCAATCTAATACTAATTAAAAAGAAATATGTTACAGTAAACAACACTGCAAGGACATAAAAAATAATACCCTAAACAAGCCTCAAACAGATGTAACTGATCCAAACAAATCCAAACATTCAAACAAAGTACATTGCGCTGGTCACCGTCACCCAGTGGCGGGCCGTGCATTTTACACCTAGGCCTTCACTATCTTCCCAAAATGAAAACGCATTATAATAACCTCACAATGACATTCTAGGGCTATAGGTTATTGTCATTCGGCATATAATGCACCCCATATTCATAGTAAAGATAAGTTTATTCCACTCGATAAAGGTTATTTAACACGAGGCTCAAAACCTATGAGAC
>JACXGM010018555.1:0-18954 GCA_016801145.1 Umbra pygmaea | reverse complement strand
TGGGAGGAGGCCTCGGGGAAGACCCAGGACTAGGTGGCGAGATTATATCTCCAACCTGGCCTGGGAACGCCTCGGGATCCCCCAGTCGGAGCTGGTTAATGTGGCTCGGGAAAAGGACGTTTGGGGTCCCCTGCTGGAGCTGCTGCCCCCGCGACCCGATCACGGATAAGCGGATGAAAATGGATGGATGGATGATTCACAGAGATTTTGGACTCAAACACAATCTATATGTAGTAATAATTGTTTTATTTTTTTTAATTGTACATTTATATCAGTTCAATATCTATGTAGCACTATGCTATATGAGTTGGGATACACAAAACCTGAACTTATAGAATCTACAAAACCCACATGCCAATATCCAAATATTGATACAAGTATGATACTTATATGGAACAGACTTCAACTTCAGCCCTAAAGTATTCATACTACACAGGTTTGAATTTTAAGTAAGCAGTGCCCAGATCCTAGAGGTGCTTTATGAATACAGCCCTGTCTTAACATGACTGGGTGGCTAAGATTTCTATAGTCACAATATCATATCAAGCAAGCCCAATCTTTAGTAAACAATGTTGTTTTTTCTATTAATGGCATCTATTCTCATACTATTTTATTGTGCTACACACTGTGACTGATACGTACAATTCATATTTTTGTATGATCTTAAACAAGTGATTGCACAAAGATTGCAATAAGTGTAAAGACAAAGTATTTTTACTATGCGTGTGACAAGCAATTTTTTAGGAGAGAAACAAAAAGTAGTAGGAGAGAAACAAAAAGAGTCCAACTGCATTCCCTCAGCTACATTCACACTTGGATTAATATATTAAAGGTGAGAGGAATTAATAATAATAATATAGCTACAACATACAGCAGATCATGCTCAAAAATTCAACAGGGGCTTATTATTTTGAAGAGGAGTTATTCACTGTGTCATCTCAGTTACACTATTGGGGCTTGTAAATACTATGACTTGCCAAAGCAGGCAAATAGCTAGTAGAACACAATGTTGTCATAATAATTTAATAAAATAAAATAGCTCTCAGACCCAGTGAACTATACTATATATAGCAAAGATAACATTAGCTAGCATTGCTAATGACATTAGCTAAATTAAAACTTGTAGGCTATCCTCAGTATTTGCAAGATAGCTAACCTGATATCATATCTAAAATGAATCTGGTGCCAATAATATTATGACAAATGATTTAGCTACTAAATTGTGGTGTTACAACTTTTTAATGTTTCCATTTGTTTCTGCAATTTTACTTGAATCTATCAGTGCAGATTGTACCAATGGATCCTTTTGATGTATTATACATAGTACCAGTAGTTAATTGATATGATGTTGTTAACTGGAGATGTTTTGTACATTTCAGTCCTAATCACTGCTTTGTTGGCCACCCCTCAGATTATGGCTCTTCTCTTGCCTTCTTCATAGGTTCCGACCCTACTAGGGAGTTTTCCCTAGCCACCGTGCATACGTCTTTCAATTGCTTGCTCTTAGGTTTTTTTCTCTGTTAAACACTTTATGACAACTACTGATATAAGGTGGAAGGGTTTCATAACAAAGAAATAAATAATATTTTATATTAATTTATATAACATAAATTAGTCATAACTTTAGCCAGATAAATTATATGTGCCTGTTGAGAATTGGGTGTTAACTGACATTACATTTAAATATATTTGTTGTAGCCAGTGGTGGTAGACATGTAGCTATATTTATTTATGAGATATATAAGCAATAATTCACTAGAGCAGGGGTTCGCAAACCTTTCCTCAGGCCTCCCCATACAGGCCATGGTTTTGTGTTAACACTGAAATGACACACCTGATTAAATCAAAGGCTTGATGTGTACCGTAGTTGACTAATTGAATCAGGTGTGCTAGTGTGCAACAATACTTGGCATGTCTGGGGAGGCCCGAGGAGAGGTTTGGGAACCCCTGGCCTACAGCATGTAGTATAAGCCCAAAACAACATGGCTAATTACTGTTCTTAGAGACACGTCAAGAGCTCCTGGATACAAAATGTAGCCATATTTCAAGTAAGTAAGTCATGACAGTGTGGTATATGCCCAAAAACACACAGCTAAGAGCTGTTCTTCGATATATTACCATGGTGCATTGGAAATATATTCCAGACCCCTGAGATGTCTTATTGCTTTTAAAAATGCAATCATATACAATGGCTATCAGCCAATCAGCATTCAGGATTTAAATCTTCCAGTTAAAAAAACTAGCAACATACTACAAGCCCCTAAAATGACATTATATTATAACGATATTTATAATGACATTATAACGATATTTAAAAAACGTTCAGCTTTTAGTCTCTAATTTAAATTATATACATAGCAGGAATAGAAGTTGTGTTACAGATTTCTAGCCATAATGTAACAAGGAAAAAGCTCTAGAACAGCGCCATCTGTTGATTATACATGCCAATGTTATTTCATTATCAAAAAAATATATATATTTTGAAGGTAAATTCTTGCAACAACATTGCCCCAATATTTAGCTGGTCAGCTGAAAGAGATCAGAGAAGGACCAGCTTCTGAGCTAAGGTGAAAATAAATTCACTACAGTACTACTGATGCATGAAAAGAAAAGTGATTTCAGCATTGCTTATATATGTTTAAAATTTGTTAGCTACTGCTGCACATATAAAGTATCACAATGATGTAGAGTTAAGTGGCTTGACTTTTTTAGAACTAGTAAAATGGTGAACATCTTCATCATTATATTCTTCCAATGTAGCCTTAGAAAGGCTTCATAATATTTTGGATTTCCCATGTCTGGCCTGTGCAGTTCTGGATCACAAGTGTACGTTCCTTCACTTCCAGACATCTTTTTGTTTGTCTGTTCTTGAGTTCTTTTCCCTGGAAAAAGAGTTTAATATTGACATGCTTTTACACAGTGGACTAATTTATGAAAATGAAAGACAATTTATTTTCAGTGTAAGAAATAGCTGCCTTTATTAATATACTATGTTCAAGGTACAATATGTAGTTTTCCAAAACAATAACAAAAGATGTACTTTGCATTAAAAAGGCAAACATCACTATACCTATATTATTGGAAGGTTGTCAATGACGACGATAACGAAACCCATGATCCCACGTTACTTCCCGACGTCATCCAAGTACATCTTTTGCTATTGTTTTGATTGAGAGAACCCTAGCGGCCAGAAACTACATATTGTACATTTAAATGTGTACCTGTGTGAAGGACCAGTAAATGCCCATGCCTTTCTGAACAGCTTCCTTACAGTTGTACAGACCAGGAACACTGTCTTCTCCACTGTCAGACAAACATCTGTTGTCATTATACTTGTGGGATTTTATGTTACCAATGTACAACTCCCCATTACTGCGGTAGTATGTGTGCTAAAAAAGGAAACAAATAAAGACAGGATGTTAGGATCTCTCTATGAATAGAAAGCATAAAAGAAAGTAGATTGTAAGAAATTACCTGTGGACCATAATAGTAGCATTCAAAAGCTATGGGTGTGTGACCTGGAACAGGCCCTTGATCAATACACATCTTTGCATCCAAGTTCTTCATCTACATGGAAAAGGAGGGCAAAATCAAATGAGATTTCATAAAAAATGGTCAAAATCAGGATATAATATGTACATTTTAAATAGTATTTAGGTTTCAGTCTTTCAGTTTGTCTAATCAGTTTGTTAGCTAACATTTTTCATGTTCGTGATCTAAACATTTAGTCAAAATGTTCCCTTATAGATTTCTGCCATTTGGATAACTTAAAACCTACAAATATTTCACAATACTTAATGGCAAAAAAACAATTGATAAAAAATATAAATTATATATTGACAATTTGGTTTTTAAACTGCTTAACTTCCTCTCTGGCAAAATTAGTAGCATTGGATGAAATGTGTGAGAAAATAGCAATATTTCCTTTCCATGTCATGTTGTACAGCTGTAGGTATCCTGACCCCAAGCCAAGGTGTTGTATGACAATGCTTCAAGGTTTTGATTACGTGAATCAGTTGAGCTAGTTGTCACACCCTCATTCTATTCACATGCGCTTACCTGTCCAGATATGTGAACAAGTGTTTTAAAAAACTTACCCCTCCATAGCCCAATATGTTATCCCATGTGTCCAACTGAGGATACACATTGTCCAGGTACCACTTAAAGGGCTTACACTTCAGCTTTTCTTTGAGCTTCATTCTCTCGGACACATCCCCAATATCTATTCCATGATCCTAAAGTGTTCAGAGGGTGATAATGGGTTATTTGTTGTATCCCAGAGAACTGTAAACATGAAGAACTAGTATATTGGATCTAGTGATTGAAAAATATCAACTAAAATAATGCAAAATATAGAGAATAGTAGATCATGCAAAATCAACATTTCACAATATCTAACTAGCAATAATTGCATATTATGAACAAATTAATGTTTATTTTTGGAAATTGGTTATCTTATTCCTGCGTTCAGTAAAGCATAAATGTAAAAAACTCGGGCCGACAGGACAAATGAATGAAACGTTACAAAGTGAAGCTTTAAAAGATCAAATAAATACAAAGGTTACTAAACATATCACTGGTTTAGCGTGTTTTAAATGTGCACTCCTTTCACATGACCATCTGAAATCTCCTTCCATCATTGGTTTAGTCACAACAAGAGTGGAATGTCATTCAATCCAATGGAATCAGAGAGCAGTGCATCCCCTCCCCTAACAACCTGCTGAATACATGAACCCAGAGCCATAGAGAGACAAGTGTTGCGACACATTTATTTGCATTGGTATGGCACTTCTATAGATTCCATTTCTATGGTCGCCACTCTGTTTTCTCTATCACTCTGCATGAACCTCATTCTCATTTGGATTGTGATTGGTGGTGATACGACTCAAACAAGGTGAGGTCACTTTTTTTAAAGTTTGAATTTACAGGAGCTCAAGAGTCCATCTATACAAATGGTATATACTCAAAAAGGGTGATGTTGCAGGCCCTGTGCTAGGGGCATACCTTAATGGGAATGTTCCAGGCCAGATTGACATTATGTTTGTACTCATCCAACCAGATCTCGGCCACCCTCAATGCATTCCTCTTCATAGACACGCTCAGGTCAAGCATGTAAGGCTTGTGGTTCCTCTCGATGTGGGCGATCTTAGAACAGGGAATCACCTCTATACTGCCTCCACACAGCCATACCTGGAAAAACAGGAAACTGTAAATGTCGTTCATTACAAAAGATGCAGAGTCCCCAATTTGCCAACTGACAGTGTATGAGAAACAAATTTTATGAAGAAAGAAATCGCACATTTCCATACGTTGAAATCTACGTGAAACTGGCCTTAACACCACTTCTCAGGCTGGAACAGATGTCATAATGGCACAGATAAACAGATGAGGTCTATTTCCATGGCAATCAGTAATATATTATTATATATTATATTAAACTGGGCCAGTGATAACAAATTAAACAACATACTGTAATTCAATTGATTAACATTACTATAGTGTAGGCCAGTTGCTTTGCACCACAACTGCATAAAGGTAGCCAGTGTTTGTTTCCAGGTCACGGCCTTCTGGCTATGACCGAGGCTCTGACTGAAGCTTGTTGCAAATTGGTACAGTGCTGCCAGGTGTATTAATTGGACATAACTACCTAGACAAGTCACCCTTAAGCGCCTTCTTTTCTAAAGGCAGTGCACCTTTCAAATCAATCATCCATCCTCCCACATAAAGTATGTATGTATTGACTTAAGGCTGCCATGTTAAATATTCAGAGTAATCAGACACCTTGGTGACAGCTTGGTGACACATGCTTGAAGGAAGCATGTGATCAGTCTTTGAACATTCCAAACCTGTCAGGGGTTTCTGACACAGATTACACTCTCTTTTATGCTATGGCTCTGACAATTGGTTTAGCTGTGTCAAGGATACAGTTGGTTTTGCAGCTGTTCAGAGAGCACTTACAAAATGTAAAGCTTGTAATTACAGCCAAACCTAAGTCTTGTAAATGGTTTCATCCGGGTTCCAGCCATCTTAAATGCATGCATATGTTAAAAATATTAAACAGAAAGTGAGATTCTTCTATAAAAATAAATCCTGCTTTTCTCTGGCTAACAGAAATTAAATTCTTCAATCAACACTTCTACCTGTTCTTGTTCATTTTCATACCAGCGTGAAGCTGCTCTGCTCTGAAAACCATTGATTCAGTTTACCATAGTTCTGTTGTATTATATCAGACAATAACAATAATAATACATGGACGTTTTATATAGAGATTACAAGCACCCAAACATGCTTTACAAACTATCACAAACAAAGATTGTAGACAGCACTTGACAGATCACTTCACTATACTCTTTGTCTATAATACCCTACCCTAGAAGCTTTCAACATACCACCTCTATTCAAATGTAGAAATTCAGGTTATTTTACAGATTACACTGTTGGTTTAGAATAGTGACACTCTCTGCTACCACCGAACCTGGTAGATATGCTTTTTCATGACAGGCTATTCACATATGTGGAATAGTCCCCAGTTAGGAACTTGCTTAGATAGTATGTCCCTGGAAGAATTTAGGAGAATAAACTTTGTTTCAATGTCTGTAAGTTACTGGTCCAAAGAAATGCTGACATTTAGCATGAAGATAATTAGTTGAAGTGGAAAATGAGTCTTTCCTTTACACATCTGCACGATTAACTGCATACAGTCTACAGTCTCAAAATACGTCTGGGCATGCTCCTGATGAGATGGCGCATGGTGTCCTGGGGGATCTCCTCCCAGACCTTGATCAGGGCATCAGTGAGATCCTGGACAGTCTGTGGTGCTACTTGGTGGCATTGGATGCAACGATACATAATATCGGAGAGGTTCTAAATTGGATTCATGTTTGGGAAATATGAGGGCCAGTCAATGGAATCAATGCCTTCGTCATTCAGGAACTGCCAACACACTCTGGCCACATGAGGCTGGGCATTGTCCTGCACTTCAACAACGTAAGGTCTGACGATGGGTCTAAGGATTTCATCCCGGTACCTAACAGCAGTCAGGGTACTATTGGCTAGCACATGGAGGTCTGTGCGACCCTCCAAGGACATGCCTCTCCAGACCACCAGTCGTCCTGGATGATGTTGCAGGCAGCATAGCGTTCAACACGGTGTCTCCAGACAATTTCACGTCTGTATTGTGTTCAATGTGAACCTGCTCTCATCTGTGTTATATTGTGATGATTGCATGTTCCCCTGCTTTTTGCGCTGTGTAGTTATTATATATTTGTTTAAGGCATCTTACATACTTTCAGCTGGACGACCCTGGGGCACATGTATAATGTTTGGCAATAGATGTTGCTGCTTACCCTTACACCTAGTTCAACATTTTCCCCTCCATACACTTTCATTCCACCATCAAGGCCTCCGATTTCCTCCAGGAACCTCCGGTCCACCACCAGGATTCCCATAACAGAGGGACTCCTGATGTCAGAAACAAGAAAAAGTTTAAATGCTTCATTCACTCCACTGATTGATTCCACAATTGAGACCACACCCCCAACACACACACACGCACACACACACTTGACTGGTCAACTTACTTTCCTGGCAGAGATGTGTCATTGAGACGGTACCATTCCGGCCTAAAGGACTCATACATACACCACAGAGCCCAGTCAAAAGCATGGGCTGCTGGAAGGTACTGGACAACTTTAAGGTCATAGTAGTTCACCCTGTCAAACACAGGGGAAACCACCACCGTCCTGTCTTCC
Source organism: Umbra pygmaea (assembly GCA_016801145.1). Taxonomy (NCBI): domain Eukaryota; kingdom Metazoa; phylum Chordata; class Actinopteri; order Esociformes; family Umbridae; genus Umbra; species Umbra pygmaea. The sequence continues at coordinate 11,203 of JACXGM010018555.1, read as the reverse complement.
TTAATCCGAGTCAACAGCGGCTCCGCCCTGAAACAACAGCAGGCATGGAAATATTAGAAAGACCCATTAATACTGTAGATGTGAAGACTATATTGTGGTGGTACATGGATGAAAGAATGTTGCAACAGACAAGCGACAGAAGAACTGAGTATGAGAAACCTTAAAAGTGAAGAAAAGGCCATTGAGATGTGTGTTTACTTAGGGTCACGTGAGTCTGGAAGCTCTCAGTTGAGAGGAAGGTAATCACTGAGGAAAACTTTTTAAAGATCTGTTCCTCATGATCTTATTTAACACTTGAATTATTGTAGGGCAAAATTCACTGATATTCAACTTGAAACATGGCTAGTGTTTTCAGAAACACTGAATCATTCCAACATATTCTTACCACTCTTTGTGGACCTCAATGTGAGCATCTAGAATAGCAACCACATCTGCAGTAGCAACTCTCCACCCAGAGATGCGAGCTTGAGCTAACCCCAGTGATTCATTGTGTTTCACTCTGACCATGCGAAGACCAGGATTCTGCTCCTCAATGGATTTCACATAGACGTCCAGATCCCCTTTTAGATCATCTGATTTGGTAAAAAAGGTCAGAGGGTATAATAGTGATTAAAGCTGTATAAATAGATTCTATACTGTAAAAGTTTGTTTAGACGTACCATTGGAGCTTTTGTCATCCACCAAAATTATCTCTTTCAGCAGGTGTTCAGGGGTTCGGTCGATGATGCTGCGGACGGCTCTCTTAATGATAGACAGGGCCTCATCCAGGTAGATCAACACCACAGCAATACTGGGCAGATCTTTGGGATATTTCTTATTGACACATCTGTAAAAGAAACAAACTGTCACACTTCTTCTACCTTAGGTAGTGTTGAAATTCAGTAACATAGTGTATGCAATATGTAACCACCTCTCATTAACACTAGAAACAGGTTCCTGAAATGCTTAGAGTCCGTTTAGTCTACGAGAGAAAGTCTGTGTTTCAAATTATACATGAAAAAAAATACACTATCTTGAGCGTATAGCAAGTATGTAAGCAAACTGTACAAGTTTACAACCGGGTTTATTGATTGCATCAAAGCCCAAAACATTGCAAACTGTTGAGTTACTTAGCTAGCTAGCTAATCAACGTCTACTCTAGTGCGAATTTCGGTCAACATTTTCTACGAAGTTGACCGACAGCTATACAACCTATCTAGCTAAAAAATGGAACAGACTGAGCAGTATTCTGTGAGCCACTGTTTTTTTCAGTTGATTTTCAGGATAATGAACAAAAACTTTTCGAAAACACCTTGGCTTATGTGAGCTTCGAAACTCTGATGATCTAACAAACAGATAGTCTTCTTCTTGGTTGGAGATGGTTGAAAGCAAAAATGTAGCCCTGTCCACTCCTTACAAGAAAACACTTTCTGTCTTTGTTGCCGATGCAGACCTCGAATGGTGTCCACTACAAACATAGATTCAACCGGTTCCTGCCTTTCACGTATTTCTTCCAAGCTGTATCCCAGCTCAAAAATATATGGTTTGATATTACCATTCAATAACACTTGATTAAATTTGTAGTCCAGCTCTTCAGGTATTTTGTCACTTGCAGTAGCCATTGTAGAAAAGAAACTCCTTCTCTGGTTCAGGTTATTTAGTTACTTACAGTACCTATAAATCCTAAGCTTTTGTCACATTACACCCTGGAAATTAACACAGCGCAATTTACTTTTTACACCAACGCATGTTTCATTCCTATCTTGCACCCAACGCATATGGGACTTTTCCCTCCACAGACGCAAGTCGGTAAATTAGGGAACAAACTTGCGTTTGTTGGGCGGTTCAGTGAAAAGAAGAGGTGTGTTCCGGCGCAAACGTTCCCGGGTGCTATCTTGCAGTTCCCGAAAACAATTCCGCCACTGACCAGGAAAAACCTGGTTAAAAGTCAGTGGTGTGTTATTCAGATGCTATTTTAAGGGCGCATGCTTGGCAATAATAGCACCCGCATACACTTTATTGCTCCTCTCATCTACACAAATGCAGCAGTTCCCATTGTTGCAATACATAATTAGAAGGAAAAATATTAACTCACGAGTGAAATCATTGTGATGTCCGAAGAGGTGAAAAAATAGGCATACATCTAGTGTACACATTTACCCAAGTTATTCAGAATGAATAATTCACACTGATATATATCAACCGCAAGGGCACCCATTCAATCAACATACAAGTCAATGCTAATAGTAAAATCACCCATGTCTTTGCGAATTACCCTGGCTCAAGCCACAACTCATTTATGGCAAACTCTGCCATCTTTGATAGGGATCCACCCTTGAATGGGTGGCTGTGAAGGGGACAATGCTATCTGTAAATGACATGGCTGAGGATGACACCATTTGATGCCAGCAACAGTGTGTGAAATGCTGTTTAATCGAAAACACACAAACAGGCAGTGCATGAACGAACATTCGGCACACTTGAAATGTGCGTCAGGTGTTTGGATAGGACAGGATGCACTTTACAGTACTCAAGATCGCAGCATTCTTTGTGGCTTGTTGTTTTACACAACATGTTCATGAATCATGGATGTGTTAATGACATAAATGAGGAAATATTAGAGTGCTTAAGAAGACGTGATGTTGAAATGCATGTGCCATTGACACTTAACCCAAATGCCCCAGCAGCAAGCAAAGTAATCTTGCTCTAATGTTAGACTACATTGCAAAATATTACCATGCATTCATAACTTTGTGATTCAGCCCAAAACATTGGAAAATATGTCTTGTGACAATTCTTTATTTACATTTTGTAAAAAAAAAAAAAATAGCAATCCGCCGTTATAATAGCAATCCGCCATGGAACAAGCGCGCCTGCTCTTAAAGGGAATGTGAGATGATGCTCTGATTGGTTTATTGCACGTTACGCCCAAACCACACCTATGACTAATAAAGCTACTTCAGACCAACCCATTTTACATTTGCGTCAGGCGCAAGAGTGAAGAGTCATTTATCCCGCGGGTAAAAAAGCAACTGCGCCCGGGACCCTCCCACAATGTCACTTGCGTTTCGCGTTTGATACTTGCGTTTCAGATTGTTAAATTATGGCCCCTTATGTGTCACGTGTGTGTAATTTAGAGAAGAAGACCCAGGCGAATGATGGCACAACATGATGTTTATTCAATTAATGAATCCAGGAGACGGTCGAATGCCGTTTCGGTTGCAGGTAAACAAAGTACACTGTTGCACAATGATACTACTTAAAACAGCTTACGTGCTCTTAAACAGTGGCACGGATGCCGAACTAAATTAAGTACAGAGCGTACGCATAACATCAGCATAACCCACACTCATAACACAACCAACGTTACTATACGACAGTTCCTGGAATAAACAATGAGTACTCACGTAATGTCTCTTAATACTCCTCAATGGCCGACAGCTTTCTGCAGTCAAGTAGCCCTTTTGTACCATAGCAAACATACTCATGGAACCCAGCTGAACACAATCACTAATCAAACAGATCCATAATACTCCACTCAATCTAGCTCAAACCAACCCAGTAACTGCTTGACTGGAGGAGCTGTCACATGATAGTTAAAGGAGTACACACAATTTCAAAGGACACAACAAAAACCACCATGCAATGCATGGAAACTCATAAAACACTGAAATGCTTAAACAATATATAAATGTGTCCGTTCTCAGTCCTTGGTAACGCCAGCCCTCACTGGGCTAGCTGTTACATTATGGCTGAAATTATTTGGTCTGTGCATGTGACAACAATCTCACAAGCTTTGCACAAAGCTGGCCTGTATGGCAAAAAAATCTTGGTAGAATGTAATGCCATATGGCGAAAGGTTGTAAGGTCAGATGAGACCAATTGAACATTTTGGACTGAACTGCAAGCATTATGTTTAGAGAAACTTCACAACACCCAAAACACACCATAAACATGGTTGTGGCAAAAAATATGTTGTGAGGGTATTGCTCTTCAGGAGAGGACTGGGCAGTTGTCAGGATTGAAGGGAAAATGGATGCTGCCAAGTACACCCAAATTCTTGAGGAAATCATGGGGCCCTCTGCTAAACAGCAGAAGATGGCAGGTGGTTCACCTTCCAGCACAACAATGACCCTAAACAAACACCCAAAAAAACGATGCATTGGCTGAAGGATAGAAAGGTGAATGTCCTTGAGTTGATCTGTTTAAATGCATACGCTCTGTATGGATATTGTATTGGCGTCCGTGCCGCTTTAGAGCACGTTGAATTTTCTTATCCATAGACCTGTTGTGCCAGTCCTTTATGTGTACCCTGCAACGATGTTATACAAGCCTGTTGCTCTCTTCCCGGAGTATCCAAACTGTCTTCAGTTTCTAAATAAAAGACACCATTCATCTACCTGCCTAGATCCCCCTCTCTCTATCACTCAATGTGACAGAATGAACCGCCTCGGAGAGATCACGGGATCACAGGGCAGTCAGGCTGCGCTCTCTCCATGTTACAGCTACCGGGGAGGAGCGCAGTCTGCACCGGAGGCGCCTGGAGCCACAGCTACAGTGCAGGAGCGGAGCGACTGCCAGGGTATCCCCAGAAAATCTCTTGGGGGGGGCTATGGCTGTAGATGCCCGGGACACCCAGCCAGGGCTGACGTTTCATCCCCTTTTTATTTATTTTATTTAACCTTTATTTAACCAGGTGGGCACGTTGAGAACAATTTCTCATTTAAAACGGCGACCTGGCCAAGATAAAGCAAAAAGGTGCAAGTACTGACAGGTGGGACAGCAGGGAGCCCTGGCTGGCTTAATCGCCCACACAGCCATTGGAGGAGCTGTATCTGGCCCTAGTGGAGCAGGAAGTGGAGGAAATGAGGCTGGAAGAGGCCGTCCGTATAGCCGGAGAAGAGACTCTGCTGTCGCCACCGTCAAGCGTCGGGGGTCTGCTGTCGCCACCGTTGAGCATCGGGGGTCTGCTGCTGCCACAGCTGAGCATCGGGGGTCTGCTGCCGCCACAGCTGAGCATCGGGGGTCTGCTGCCACCACCGCCAAGTGTCTGCTGCCGCCACCGCCGAGCGTCGGGGGTCTGCTGCCGCCACCGCTGAGCATCGGGGGTCTGCCGCCTCGCCACCGGAGTATGCAGGGGCTACCTCGCCGCCGGAGGAGATACATGCAGTTGTGTTATGGTGGCTGCCCTGGCTGCCTCGTCCTCTGGCGGAACCACCTCCTTGGGTGGCAATGGGGGGGATTGCTCAACCCTGATTAGATTCAAGCAGATGATAGCCTATATTTTTTATTTGTTTATTTGTTTACCTTTTTAATTTCTGTATTTTGGTCCTGGTCTGTCTGTGTTTTCATTTTTTCATTTGTTTGCTTTCTTCTTTCAGTGGATATTGGGCTCTTTCTGGCTGGTATGATGCTTTGGGAGTGTGGGGCAGGTTTGGTTTTGTTGGGAAGTTGGAGGGTTTGGGGCGGGTGTTTGCTATAACTGTAACAATGTTGTCGATGGTGAGGAAAGGACGACCAAAATGCAAGAGGAGGATTCAAGATGTTTAATGACATCCCCTTTTGAACATGCAGAAGCCAGTGCAGAGAAATTGACAGAACATATATTGCAGCTGCACAACGGATATATGAAAAGCTACTATGCTCTGAGTCGGCATAAACCCGGAGCTAAACATACAGAGTGTATGCCTGGCTAACAATACGGTATACTTTGCGTACAACACATAGTGGTGAAGGCACAATCAGAAAAGCATGTCAAATGTCTGTGTCAACATCTCTAAAACCACACGATGATACCGGACTTCCACATCTCAAAAATCCACATCTATAGACCAAACACTATGTATTAATTACATTTTAAATAATAATACTACATACATAAAACACAGAGTCCATCACCATCAGTTTATCTGCCACAACAGCCCTGTTAGTCCTGGCCATTGTGACAGTATCCCCCATCAACCAGGCAGAAGACTCCACAGAATACCTCAACCCTACCGAAACGGAAATGTAAGCAGCACAGGGCAAGAGGGCAGACCTGTCCTTGTAGAGGCCAAAATCCCTCATGCCTCGGCAGCACCCCATCAGGGAGGAAGGAACTGTCGGCAGTTCTGGTTCCCCCACAGAACCCTGTGGTGGCATTTTCAATCTGGCGGTGGCTATGCACATATCCCGACAGTGGCGCAGTCGGACCCTCCTGCCGGAGGCGCCCCCACCAGTGCTAAGGGGACCTTGGTACTCCCTCCGCCGCTCATCCAGAGGAGAATAGAAGGGGCTCCGCAATCACAACTGGTGGTCGACTGAGCTCCTCAAGCCACCTGAAGGTGAAGGTAGAAAACCCCCCTGGGTGGCCGTGATGGTGGTGAACCAGGAGAAGGTGGTAGCCCCAAGCTGGATTTCCAGGGCTACCAACGTCTTAGCCCCCCCCCGAGAAAGTTCTTGGAGAGACTCGGTCGTACCTCTTACTCTGCCCTTATTGGTGCCCGCTTGGCGGCTCTCCCGCTGGGGACAGACAGCAAGAGCGTGGCACTGTCCTCCCGCGAGTCTCCATTGTTGGCGTGTTATTCTGTTAAAGTGTTGTCGATGGTTAGAAAAAGGGAGACCAGAATGCAGGAGGATTCCTTGCATACGGAGGTTGGCTTGCAGAGATGGGGTCCGGAGTCTTGCATGCTAGGGCACGGTCTGGAGGCTGGCATGCTGAGGCGGGGTCTGGAGGCTGGACAATGGCTGCAGCGGTCAGAGGCTGGACATCTGCTGCAATGGGCGGAGGCTGGTCAGTTGCTGCGGGCTGCAGGGGCTTGTCAGTTGCTGCGGCATTCAGGGGCTGGTCAGCAGCTGTGGGCTCCTGTAGCCTCTTCAGCAGCTGCGCCTTCCTCTCTATCACTGACTTCACCACTGCCATATGTACTACGGGCACATCCGGGAACTTAACTGTTAATTTTGTCATCGCCCCTTTTTGGGGGAAGATAAGCTAGACTCTGACTAGACTTCAATTCAAAATAGTGGCACAAAACAACATCCATACTCAGCCGGCAATTATATGTCCACCCTGCCTGCCATAGAGTGTGAAAGATACATACGCAAACTTAATTTGATCAATTTAAAAAACATTTTGCTTCATTCTCCCTGTGTCAAATGGGTCTAACAACCTGACCCAGTAGCCAGAGGTGTCTTACTCGCCGGACATTTGCTTGTACCTCATCAAGTCACCAGGTATTAAGCCAGTGAAGGATTTTACTTCATTTTTGAAAGTTAACAGATTTAAATGTATATATAATGTCTTTATATTTAATACTGAGTACACTTTTCTGGACAGCAATACAAATGAATTGTAGCCAATGTTTAGGGTTTAATGCTTGTAATCACAAGATGCTGACGTTCGGTGTGATTATGCCAATAAAAGTAAAGTACTTACCTTTCCACGCATCCCCTGTTATCACCCCTTTACATGTCACTGAATATTAATTTCTTAGGCCTACCTGAAAAGAAATGTTGTCCACAAACATAAGTGTCTTCTTGACGGTACAGTATAGCAGCCACAATTGCCTTCTTTCTGGATATTTCTTTTTACATGGTAAAATAATGAATTTCTAATTAGTTTTTTTTCTACCATTATTGGTGCACCCAACCACACAACAACTCTTTGGCATGTTGTAGTTAGTCCACTTTCTCGATCCGATACTGTATGCATATACTGTCGTTGACTGTATGGCGGTTTGTTTTTCTCCCAAATGTAGGTGTGAATCTGTTCAGAGACATTGTATGACATAGCACCGGTTGTGAGTATAGCAGCCCCCGTGGAAGCTCCTCTAATGGCTGGAACAGGTGTTGAGATGGAAAGGCAGTGGTAGGCCAAAGTGGATGAAGAGACCTACCACATTCCATCAGCCACCTTCAAAAAAGTTCCTTGAGGAAATTTTGGCAGAGCCCCTCACGCCCCCTGGCTGCTCCACCCTCTACTGGTGGATACCCAGCCTGGGCAAGTATAGTCCAGCCTTTGGTCTCATAGCTCCCTCATTGGTCAGGCAGTTCATTCTGTCAGGTTTGTGGTGTAGTGGAGAGAGAGGGAAACCAAGGCCGGTATTCGAAGGTTGATGCTTGTTTAATGGACTAGCCGGGAAAAGATATATGTAATGCAGGTGCAGGCAAACAGCTGAAGCGAGTGCACAACAGGTATACTTAGCTTTTTATGCTCTCACAGTGGCATAAACACTGAAAAGAAATGTATTTATATATGTAGAACGTACGGATAAACTCAAGCACATACCACAGTCTTTTCACCACCTAGTACAGTTGCAGGTGAAGTAAATGCGGTACCATATATATTACCATGCTCTCACAGCAGCATAGGACGCTGACAGCTAACTTACAAGTACCGAGCGTACGCATAAACTTCCAACTTCAACAACACACTTTTAACAACTTACATTAAAAACGGTAGCTCCCGGACAGCTTTCTCACACAACATAACAATATTATAATAAACCGTGCCTTCCTCCTGTTCACCCAAACCTATATACAGACTACGTACACCGGCTGCAATCAGTAATCAGTAATGACTTCACCTAACATGATTTACCCAAATTAAAGTAAACTATTTCTAGGTGAAAAGGAGGAAGGTGCCACACCGACAATATACACATACATATGCAATAACTAAACAAATCAATGCATTACAATGGCATTATTCAGAACACAAAGATACACACAAATAAATAATAAATACATATATATATCTAAATGAGTGCATGTCTCAGTTCAATGGAATGCCTGTGGAGGAAATGCCAACAAGGCAAGATCAGTGGAAATTGGACATTAACAACATTACCAATATCAATATCTACAAGTTTAAATAATAAAATAATTAATTTAGTATTGTAGTGTAAACATAGATGTGCAGATTAGTTTATAGTGCATGAATGAAAAATGTGGCAACAAACTAATAGAAGATGTAAGTAAGAGAAACCTTAAAAAAGTGAAGGAAAGGTCAGAGAATGGTGGGTTTACTTAGGGTCACGTGTGTCTGAAAGCTCTCGGTTGAGAGGCAGACGATCGCTGAGAAAAACATTGTAGCCATATTTCTCAAACAAAGTTTGCGCCTCCTTCTGATCGTCCTCTGAGAGATTCTCTCCCCATTTCTGAAATAATGGAGACTTGGGGAACAGTTTGGATGTCTTCTTCTCCTCTTGTTGGGGCTTGGGCTTCTCCGCTGGGTTTCTCTGCACTGGTTCCATTTTGGCTGGTTCTGCCACAACCTTCTGGACTTTAAATCTCTCTCTTTCATCCATTAGCATTTTCTCAATAGCATTCTGCTTTTGTTCAAAGTTTTTGAATGAATTGTCTAAGAAAAAAGAAAAAGAGATACTTCAGCTCTTAATTTACATTTACATTTCTCAATTTCATGTACACAGGTGATCACTTGAGAAGCCAGATCTTTGGAAACATTATGACACACCCAATACCTTATTAACCTGTTGATTAATCTCGAAAACAAAAGTAAATCTTGTGGAATTTGGTTAGTTACTTCACTTTACTTGTGTCCCTATGCTGTGCTCATTGCTATATCCTAAATATTATGAAGAAAGGATAAGAAACCTTCCGATATATATATACATTGGCTGTGATCCACCTCTGTGTTTAAGCAATCATGATTCAACCGAATAATCAATGATGAAAAATAATTTAAAAAGAAAAATACATATCATAATTTAACATACATACATACATCCATTTGTTTAACACATGTTGGGGGACACTAATACCCAGCCCTAAATCACATGAAATACGTTCTGAGGGAACAATTTTGTAAAACTAAAATATGTGAAATATGAACGTATGAGAGGGTCAATTACGTTTGTAGGGAACTAAATTGAACACACGAAAAACGTCAAATATGAACATATGAAGATCATGACGTAGCATGTAAATAGCGTAGTTTTTGCTAGGGTGGAGGTCGGGGATGGTGGATGGGCGTATAAATCCATGACTTGCATGCCAGTGTTCGCGAGTTCAAATCCAGACCGGCACTTTGTGTGTGTTTTGTTCTAAATTGATTGTGTCATGCAGACACGTGATTATCGGTTTTTGTAATGTTAACCCTAACCTTAATTCTAACCTTAACCTCAGTAACGTCATATCTAACCTTAACCGTTAGTAACCTCATGCCTAACCTTAACCGTTAGTATCCTCCTACCTAACCTAAACTGTGAATGCTGCAATATAATTTTGAACGCTATGGAATGTGTGGAATGTTCTCGGATAAATCCGCTAAACTAAATGTACCAGAGCAACGTAATTGAAGTACAAATATAGCCTTATAACGAAACGTGCAGTTCAAACGTAAAAAACCCTAAATATGTTGGCATATAACATAATTCAGGTTTTTAAAATAGTTCCCTGAGAATGTAATTTGGGAGAAATTCTGAGATGTACGGTGGCTAATACCTGGGAGAGGCTGACCTAAGGTTAATAGATGCTACACTTTGTACCCTACATGGTGACTAGAATAAAAGGAACACTCCAGCCCTCAAACACCTCAAAATCCATTTCACTGTCATGTTTCTGACATTATAGTCAGTAACTGCACTCTGAAGTTCCCAAACGGGGCACCGTAAGTTTGTAAATTCTACCTCAGTGACGTCATTGGAAAAATTTTGGAACTACAGGTGGGGGCATAGTTATACAGGCCCTTCTCAAGAAATTAGCATATTGTGATAATGTTCATTATTTTCCATAATGTAATGATAAAAATTAAACTTTCATATATTTTAGATTCATTGCACACCAACTGAAATATTTCAGGTCATTTGTTGTTTTAATACTGATGATTTTGGCATACAGCTCATGAAAACCCAAAATTCCTATCTCAAAGAATTAGCATATTTCATCTGACCAATAAAAGAAGTGTTTGTAATAGAAAAAAAAACAAGAAAAAGTCAACCTTCAAATAATTATGTTCAGTTATGCACTCAATACTTGCTCGGGAATCCTTTTGCAGAAATGACTGCTTCAATGCTGCGTGGCATAGAGGCAATCAGCCTGTGGCACTGCTGAGGTGTGATGGAGGTCCAGGATGCTTCGATAGCGGCCTTAAGCTCATCCAGAGTGTTGGGTCTTGCGTCTCTCAACTTCCTCTTCACAATATCCCACAGATTCTCTATGGGGTTCAGGTCAGGAGAGTTGGCAGGCCAATTGAGCACAGTAATACCATGGTCAGTAAACCATT
>JACXGM010018554.1:7730-19055 GCA_016801145.1 Umbra pygmaea | reverse complement strand
GGGGGGGGGGGGGGGAGTCGCCGAAAAGTTTTTACGACAGCGTTGCCATATATCTATTCCGAAGCTGTAGGGGTGCTCTAAGGAGAAATCTGCGAGCAAAAAGCGTGAAAACAGCGAAGAAATGGCCCAAACTGCATAGCTCCGCTTTAAGTCACATTCATAGCTTTGTCATATGGAAAACAACAGATTGTAGGCCAGTAGTTTACTCACCATAGAACAACACTGAGAACCATAACACATGTTATGGGCTATACTGTATTATACACAGGATTGTTTGATAGCCATGGTATATGATACCATGGGTATGAATTTTACTTCTCTAAACACATTGAATACTCGATCATAAAAGCAATAAAGCATGTTGGGGTTTCATTTATTATTGCCAATATAGCATTGTTAATCGCTGTCTCCAGGCACTCCGTCCACAATTCATCATTCCTTTGAAAGGCTCTCAGCAGTGGTATTCTGGTGCCTTATAGCAGTATATTATTTAGCACTCACCTCAGCATCCAATCTACTGTCCCTCACATCTGACTCTTTTCCTGACCCTTCCTGGACATCCCCTCACAAAAGCAGTTCAGAGTAATTAATGCCAGTATGGTGTCCTGTATTACAGAGCATGCAAAGAAAGGATGTCAGCTGCTGCTGTAATTCTCCTGTTCATTATCGTCATGTACTGCTGTAAAATTCAATGGCAACTAAATTCTAAAGGGATGAAAATTATGAACGAAAGAACAAATGTCAGAGCTGTCTGATCACTAGTGTTTGATCCCCTAATTCAGAACACAGGAAGACGCTAGCTTATATCTGGGATGGATGTTTGACTTAAGCTGTTACCTCCCAGAAACCCTGGCTAGCTAATGATAGAGTACAAGTACCGTTCTGTAACTTCTAGCTAGCCTGTAACCAATATTAGTAAATATTACTGTAAATATTATTGTAAATAATTACAATTGAAATCCAATTTTTTACTAATAGTACAAGTCAAAATTCAAGTGAAATGCAAGTCCAATTGCTTAAACACCAGTTGTAATTTTTGAAGTCAGCAAACAGTGGGTATTTACCATCCATAAACAAGGCAAAACAAGGTCTGTCTAATTTCTGCTACAAACTCACGCGTTTGACCAGACATGAGTAGCTACAATGGTAAAGTGTAAAACATGTGAACGATGTTCACCGCGACTGAGCAGCGTTTGCTTTTCGAAACAAATGATTACCAAATAAGGAATACCGCAGCAATTACTCAAACAAAAGAGAAAGGCTGGCAAGAAATTGCTGATTGTTTAAATGTGTAGCAACTACTTAGAAATGTACATTACTATAATCAATGAAAGTCAAATACAATATTTGTCACAATACATTGACGTGTGTGTTTGTGTGTGAGAGAATAATGACTAACTTTGACAACAGCAATTTAAGTGAAGAAAAAAGACCATTTTTGTTTCAGAATAATAGCGCTCATTCCATTGCATGAAATAATCGTTGTAAATTCATTTTAAAGATAGTGAATTATAATCGAATCAAATTTTGTTGGCTATACTCCCTCAAGTTTTCGAGGGTTTGGGACTATATTTGGGTTAAACACATCCTATTGAACATGTATCCATAGCACAGGTTTCGGCACGAGGAATAGTTTAGTTTAAATGAGACAATATATTCATAACATTTAGTGTACTGCATATCTTTAACAATTGTTATTAAAAACATTATTATTTTTCCTATCAAACTATTTTAATAGTTCCACAACAGAATTTGATTTGATTATAATTCACTAGCTTTAAATTTAATTTACATAGATTATTTCATGCATTGGAATGAGTGCTATTATTTTGAAAAAAAATCTGCGTTCGACTATAAAAAACTCTGCTTTCGTGACACGAAATAAAACAAAATTGTAGCCAACGTAAATGCAAATAAAGACACATTTGCAAAAGGAACACTCAAATATGTTCTGTAATTATATTGGTTGTTGTGTAATTCATCCTCATAAATATTACTGTAAACAGAACAAATCATGTTTAAAACTAATATTCTAGTCTCTGTCTGGCGGAGCAGAAAGACAAAAAGGTGATGATAGATATATATAGATATATAAATAGATAGATATTCATTATTGTCCATTGGGTAAAGTAGTTTTCATAGTATATGTCGTCATCAGCTACAGAATCATAATGTTAATTTATTTGCATTTAGTTTGTTTCATTTTTAAATGTGTTCCATCATGATGCATGTCTTAACCATTTTGAAAGGTGCAAAAAATTCCATTTACGCAGAACTATACATATTTCCCATTTACAATTAGATTATTACCGACATCTGTAGATTATCAGATACAGTAAAATGGATGGTTATAAAATGCCATTCCATCACAATTTTATTTAGTGGTGGATTTCATAATAACAGGATTTATGGCAACTGGCACTTTCCAGAGGGAATTGGCTGACAGGTCAGGCTTATCTCAGCCAACCCTTCGTCGGGTTATGCTAGACATGTTAGGTAGGCTATAATTTAGGCTTGTCGCATAATTAGCATACATGAAGTTTCTGTACACCGCGGGTGAACAGGCAAACACAAAACCACAATTTGCAGCTATATAAGATACGATACAACTTTACTGTCAGCCGAGGCTGAAATTATTTTTGCATCACCGGATAGCTCATATAAACACCCAAAATAATAAGCAAAAAATACAAAATACATAACCACAAATGACATAAAAAGCCCAAGTGTTTTTTGTCCGGTTTCACAAATGTATCAGTGCTATTGACTGCACTCATGTTGCCATAAGGGCACCGAATGAGAGAAAATGCTGTCATTAATCGTAAACATTTTCATGCCATCAATGTTCAAATAATTTGTGATGCAGACATGATGCTCACTAATTTAACTAATCTTCCCCCAACTGTGGCAGACGTTTGCGATAAAGCGCTAGACGCTTTTTGACATCGATTTTGATGTCTGACCACTTTTTTTAATTTCGGCCATGGTCCGACTATCAGGCTGCGGCATTCACAGTGTCTGCAAACATTTGCCACTCATATGCCTTTTTGGCATGTATAATGGCCACACTGTGCCCTCCAAACAACATTTTCTTCCTTGTTTACACCTCGCCAACAATAATTTCTCCTTCACATTAAGTGAAGTTTCTTTTTTCTGTTTTCCTCTCTGTATTTGCCATGAATTCTCAAACAATGAATATTAATTTTGGGGCGGTTCACTGACTATTTATGGGCAATTATGGGCGTGACATGCAGCCACAAAAGCTTTGCCACATTTAGAGTTGATTGTGATTTATAAAGGGAAAACGGCGTAGGACGTGCGTACGCACGGTTTTATAAAACTGAATATTTCTTTGCGTACGCACATCCTATATTTCGTCCGTACGCCACTTCTGACGCAAATCCACCGCAAAGTTTTATAAATGAGGCCCCAGGTGTTATGTCAGCAGCCAATGTGTATATTTTTATTTTTTATTATAAAATTATATTTCTTAGTGTACTTACATTATCCTAAATGTTTCCACCAACTTTCAAATCCAGAGAAATTTGGAATATAATTCGAAGACATGGGACGTTTCATTTTGTCTTCCGTCAATGGCGTCATATAACCTTTGACTGTGCTAGTTGCTCTAAGTTCCAGGGAACAGCCAAACATTACGTGAATAAAGTTATAATATTCTTAACAATACATTTCTTTGTCAGTGAACATTTTTTCTGCCGGAGAAGCTAGATTGGAAGGTTGTCATTGACGACGATAACAAAACCCAGGATCCACGCTACGTCCCGACGTCATCCAAGTACATCTTTTTCAATTTGTTTTGATTGAGAGTCCCCTGGTGTCCAAAAACTACATATTGTACGTTTAAGGTGTTGTAGGTTTGAGGTTAACTTGAATAGTTTCTGATTTGCAAATAAAAAATAAAAAAAACTACTGCCAGGAGATGGAAACAACACACACCTAGACTACCTTAGGAGAATGAAACAAAGCATGACACAAGACTGAGTGCCTAGACATTGTAGTTTGCTTTGGTTTATTAATTGAGCAAAGAGTAATACCATGTTGCCCAATTCAGGATTCAAATCACCTGGGGCCTCATGTATAAACTGTGCGTATGTACTTTTCCAGTTTTGGCCGTACGCCATCTTCTGGTATGTAAGCTGCGCAATCTTTTATGCATGAGGCCCCTGGTATATACCCGATTCCATAAAAGGATGGTAATTTTAATATTTTAATTTTGTTAAACACCTCCCCCTAAATATACAACATCAACAAATAACAAGTACATTTACAGAGCTGAAATAATTCTATTTCCTTGGATTTTGAAATCACACAAATACTGGTCAGTGACAGGTTACATGTCTATAAGTATCTATCATGTTCCACTGAGAAAATACTCTTTCAACAATATCATGTGTGATTTGGTCCATGCGCTCACTCCTTAGGAAGTTGTGTAGAGTACAGCGAGCCAAGACAATTTCCTCCACCATCAAACGCAAAAGGTTGATGGTATCCACCAAATATCCCAACATCTAAAACCTGTCCATTCCATCCAACAACAGCATACAGGAACCTGTAATTGCTTGCCATCAGAGCCATTAACACAATGGAGAAGATGTGCTTGTAGATTTAGAACATAGATCCAGACTGGGGTGGAGAGTGAATTGTAATGTGTTACACTGTTCCTGGAATCCACATGCTACCTTTTGCCACTCTTCCACTGTGTCTTGACACTGAAACATCAGAAATCACATCTAATAAACAGACAACACATTGCTTAACATTATGCTTGACATACAGCTCTGGAAGTCAATAATGTCTAATTCCACTGGGGAGAAATAATCATTTGGAGCATTTTCTCCTGTTGCCATGATAAATTTGGTGATGTCTGTGTTCTATTGATGATGGCTTTTTATATCTTGTGTTTAACTCAGGGTTGCTTTAACTCAGAGTTGACTGAACTAATTGTTACTACTTATTCAGAAACCGTTAACTCTTGAGTTTGACAGCTCAGAGTCAGTCAACCTGGCAAAAAATGTCACTGTTTCAATTCAATAAAATTTGTTTTTATGACGGAATATAATGTGTGTATATACAACGTTATCCAACAAATTATTGCTACAGCTGACAATTTTTCTGAAAACATGATTTTAACTTACCCTTTTCCAAAAAAGTGCACCGTTATCAGCCGTCTCCTACTGCGATGCCCGCCCTGAAGTATTTTTCCTCCGTAAGAGAAATTGGAATCATATCTCATAGTGTCTGCCCGTTTTGTGGTAGCTATTTTTAATAAGAGGGTCTTGTGTCTATTTTCTTCATGTATTTGCATCTGTCATCTAGTGGGCCGAAGAATTAGCGCATGTGCAAAACGAAAAGTTGGTAGTGTCTGGAAAACAATTGCGGCAGTGTGAACAGACGCGCAACGTAACTAGTCACTACTTCCAACAGAGGTGCTAAATGCTTTTGTGACCAAGCCGCAATGGATCGCTAAAGTTGCTGCAGTGAGCAGCAGCCATAAAGAGATACTGTTACTACTACCGCTAATACTGCTTCTACTACTACTACTGTTACTACTACTACTATTATTACAGTTAATACTGCTACCTCAACTACCGCTATTCCTGAATTTGAACCTGCCCCACAATTTTCCAAGGAAAAATGTTCTGCATTGTCGGAAGCAACTCCTTGGAGAGATCTGTGGGATGGCAAAGGGCGCACACATGGTTCATTTAACACTCATGTTGCCCAGTTGCCAATTCTTTTGCACTGCTCATTGAAAAAGGAAGCCTGTAGTCAGATCATGCACGGTATGATTACTTTTACCAACTATACTTTCCGATTTAATTTACAGGCTCCCAATTTGCACACAAGGAGTTGCTGGAGAGCAATGTTGTAGGATGGATGCCTTTTCTCTTCTGTCCTTCCCATTATTGGCTGACAACACTGCATATTTTAGTATTTTGGAGCAGTTGTCAACGCTCTGAATGACAAAATTTGTATTCGGAATTTGTGAGAAATGTTGTCAGTAATTTATCAAAAGAAAAAAAAAGTAAATTTACCCAAATACATACCTATCAATAGCAAAAACAGAGAAACAGCTGATTTTGCAGTGGTCTCTTAATTTTTTCAGAGCTGTACATTTTTTATTACAAAGCATTGTTGAGACAAAAATCTTAGTTTATTATTATGACGATTTTCAGTTTTTCTTTCTGTTTACATCTAAAATCAATCACATCTGATTTTACTGCACTGCCGGCTTACATGTGTGCTCACCAAGCCTCTCCCTGCAAATAAACAGGCATTCCAAAATAAGAGTAAAGTTATCCTATTCCTACATGTTGGGTTAAGCTTAAATATCCTCCACTGAATTAATTAGAAATAATCCATATGGACCGACATAAACTACAATGCAACATTAAAAAGATAATTTTATTCACGGAGGAGAAACTTGCGACTCTTTTACACCTCAAGAGGAACCACAATACTATATACTACACCATGGCATGGTAATGTCTCTGATACAGTAGATATAGTTACAGTAGGCTCACAGTAAATTGCACATCTAGCCAACTTAAGTAAACATGAAATATAAACATTACCAAATTTGGTTAGGAATATAACCACATGCACTCATGCACTACATTTACAGAAATCAAACAACTATGTGATACAAATAATAATATGAATTTAAAATATGACAGTAGACTACATGTGCTACTGGGTCAACTGTGACATGCAAAATATTATAAATAATGCACTCAGGCTTAGAGTAGCTTCTAGTGCCAGCCTTATAACAACATCGAATTATATTGTTATTTTTGATATGCAAATAACATCTTCTGACAAGTGGTCACAAAGATATGTTCATTGTAGGGTTCCCTATTTTCATAGAATAAAAAATGCATGACCTTTATCATTTTTTATTTTACTGTTCTTTAATCTATGACTAAAAACCCATTCTTATTTATAGCAATGACCTAGAAGCAATTAGGGTTAAACTCTCTTGCTCACAGACAGAACAACAGTCTTTAACTTGGCAGTTGTTGATATTCAAACCATGGTCCTAAATCAGATGCCCTAACCACTAGGCCACCTAGCTACCCCAACCAGGTGTTCCCCCTTATTATAAATTGCATACACCTGGTGTTCCAGGTCTAAATAAGTCCAAGATTAGAGGGTTACAATGAAAAAAATGTAGTGGAACTGGCTTAGAGGTCAAGAGTTCATTAGGGCTGACCTATATCATTCCACCATTATGGATTTCTGTTTGTAATCAAATCTGCAGTAGGTAAAATGCTGTCAGTTACACTTTAAATGCAGTCTAGTACATAAAAAATATATTTAGATGCCCCAAATGCTATTCAATTTTTCAGTGCTATCAAAAAAGTTTGCATTACTGACAAAGATCCATTGCTGACAAAAGGCTTGAAACATTGTTGAAACCTATTGTTGGTAGATATGGTTGCAAATACATTTGACAATTTGCTTCCACTGGTTCCATCTGGGTTACAGGTTAACAGTGGCTGGAAGGTGTTCACACAAGTTTGAATTCTTGACACCCATACCACACAGAGCCTCCACCAGCTATTTGCACAACTAAATCATGATTACATTTTTCAAAACATACTATCCAAATTGCTAAAAAATATTTATTTTACACTACTTTGTCTCCATTGTCATATTGATCCATATGGTACCTTTAAAAGCCGTACATGCTCTTTTAGATTTTAGAGTCACAGGTTTCTACACACATTTCAAATTAATCTTGAAAAAGCATCATTAAAAGACAAGCTCACTTAATGATAAACAGCTTACCAGTTAGTCTGGGAATTGAACAATTGTGTCCTCAGCCCTGTAGTTAGTGTTCTTAAACCTCTTTCAACACTTTACCTTGGTGATTTTATAAAGCCTTGTATAGGCGGGTTTGGAATAACTTAAGCTGATGTTTACAAATACAAACAAAGTGATATATTGGGTGGGCCTGTGTTTACCCGATGCAGCGCGAAAACCTAGTTCAATTCTACAGAAAATGCTACATGATGCTTGGACCAAATTTTTTTTTGCATTGGCAGTACTAATGATGATTGATTTTTCAGTTCAATACTTGTAAATGTTTTTATTCGAATGGATTTGATGGGTTATTCTTGATAGGCACAATCAAAGTAGAAGACTGTAGAATACATTCTCTCCTGCACAGACAGATTTCTGGCTAGACGTCCTGCTTGAGTGACAAGCGTGATGATAACTTAAGCTGATGTTTATAAAGTGCTACTCTAGTTATTGGGTGGGCCTATGTTTACCCCAATACATTGCTAAAACCTAGTGCAAGTCTACAGAGATTGCTAGATGACACTTGGACCAAAAATATTTTAACATTGTCAGTGCAATTGATTCTTCAGTTGTTCCTTATTTAATTAGAAGGGATACGATGAGTTATTATTGAGAGCACAATCTAGGTAGAAGAAAAATACATTCTATCAGCACAGAACTATTCCTGGCTAGACGTCCTGCTTGGTTGAAAAGCGTGATAAGAATCCTCACCCCAAACAATTGTCTGTCACAAATTGTTTTTGATTTTCCCCTTCGAAAACATGGATGGTGTTTAGTATAAACATGTTTCTCAGAACACAACAATCCTAAAAATAAGTTTAAAATGAAATTAATGTAATATACTAAATCAAATGTGAAAACATGTCACCTATATTAATATTGGTACAAATTAGTAAGTAATAAAATACACAACATTAAGCACACAATACTAGACAGTAATGTGAATAAAGATAAGGATAAAAAAAGTTTAGTGGCAAGTGAAAAATTGTTTACTAGCTGGATCCCTCACAACATAGCAACAACAAAAAGAGTAAATAAAGGAAATAGAAAACAATTGTAATACATTAGTAATAATTTGTATGATATAAAGTGATAAGTTAAAAGGAGTATGACTGCAGTTATGAATAGTGTGTGCACGGCATATTTCCAGTGCTGTTGTGTCTGAATGACTGGTGGTATGGGATCTTAAAGGAATCCCTCAGACTAAATGCCATTTTAATATAGTATTTAAAATTGTTACCATTGTTGATGTATGTAATATATAATGTTGTTTCTGCCAATGCATCCGAAAACAACCGAGAGTACATTTCGGCCGCACGTGTATCAGTTTGCAGTTAATAAAACAAGGTACAGAATTTAATGCGAACTTAGTGCCCACCCCCTAGCAAGTAGAATCAGTGATGTCCACACAAGGATGCAGGCTTGTTACGTGCTTGTTAGCCATTCTTACTTAGCCAGTCACTGTGTACTCTAATTCTACTTTCGGTCAATATTTCCCACCAAGTCGACTGAGAGCTATACAACCTACTTAGCTCAAACCACAGAAATTGTAATTTGGATGAACTTTAAAAAAATACTCTAATTTGTAACAGCACATATTTTCAATTTTGCTTAAATTATATTCCTGTTTTAATATTAATTAAAACATTTATGTATCCAAAGTCAAAGATTTACATTCACAAAAAGTCAAAATATAATTTTACTTTGTTCAAAATGTATTTTTTTATTTGGAAAAACCTTATAATACTATTACATCCAAGTATAGTTTTTGCTTTTGAATGAACTAATTAAAACACTAATTTTGTTACAGGTAATTTTATTTGCTCTTCTCAAGTTAAATGTTTGATTCAGTTCAAACTAAAGGTTTTCTGTACAGTATACCTTAATCAGTATACTTTCTTTAGTCACAAGCCAAAACTTTACTTAATGTAGGTCAATATACACTCACCTAAAGGATTATTAGGAACACCATACTAAAACTGTGTTTGACCACCTTTCACCTTCAGAACTGCCTTAATTCTACGTGGCATTGATTCAACAAGGTGCTGAAAGCATTCTTTAGAAATGTTGGCCCATATTGATAGGATAGCATCTTAAAGCAGTTGATGGAGATTTGTGGGATGCACATCCAGGGCACGAAGCTTCCGTTCCACCACATCCCAAAGGTGCTCTATTGGTTTGAGATCTGGTGACTGTGGAGGCTTTTTTAGTACAGTGAACTCATTGTCATATTCAAGAAACCAATTGGAAATTATACAAGCTTTGTGACCTGGTGCATTATCCTGCTGGAAGTAGCCGTCAGAGGATGAGTACATTGTGGGTATAAAGGGATGGACATGGTCAGAAACAATGCTCAGGTAGGCCGTGGCATTTAAACAAGGCCAATTGGCACTAAGGAGCCTAAAGTGTGCCAAGAAAACATCCCCCAAACCATTATACCACCACCACCAGCCTGCACAGTGGTAACAAGGTATGATGGATCCATGTTCTCATTCTGTTTTCACCAAATTCTGACTCTACCATCTGAATATCTCAACAGATAGAGACTCATCAGACCAGGCAACATTTTTCCAGGCTTCAACTGTCTAATATTGGTGTGCTCTTGCAAATTGTAGCCTCTTTTTCCGATTTGTATTGGAGATGAGTCTTCTGCTATTGTCGCCCATCCGCCTCAAGGTTGTGTGTGTTGTGGCTTCACAAATGCTTTGCTGCATACCTCGGTTGTAATAAAGTGATTATTTCAGTCAAAGTTGCCCTTCTATCAGCTCGAAGCAGTCGGCCCATTCTCCTCTGACCTCTAGCATCAACAAGGCATTTTTGCCCATCAGACTGCTGCATACTGGATGTTTTTACCTTTTCAAAACGTTCTTTGTAAACCCTAGAAATGGTTGTGCATGAAAATCCCAGTAACTGAGCAGATTGTGAAATACTCAGACCACCCCATCTGGCATTAACAACCATGACACGCTCAAAATTGCTTACAGTGCCTTGCGAAAGTATTCGGCCCCCTTGAACATTTCGACCTTTTGCCACATTTCAGGCTTCAAACATAAAGATATAAAACTGTAATTTTTTGTGAAGAAGCAAAAACATGTGGGACACAATCATGAAGTGGAACGAAATTTATTGGATATTTCAAACATTTTTAACAAATAAAAAACTCACAAATTGGGCGAGCAAAATTATTCAGCCCCTTTACTTTCAGTGCAGCGAGGATCTCTGAATGATCCA
The DNA here is from genome assembly GCA_016801145.1 of Umbra pygmaea. Lineage (NCBI taxonomy): Eukaryota > Metazoa > Chordata > Actinopteri > Esociformes > Umbridae > Umbra > Umbra pygmaea. The sequence goes on along the minus strand of JACXGM010018554.1, from coordinate 7,997 downwards.
ATGTTGACCTAAATGACTAATGATGATTAATAGAATCCACCTGTGTGTAATCAAGTCTCCGTATAAATGCACCTGCTCTGTGATAGTCTCAGAGGTTCGATGAAAGCACAGAGAGCATCATGAAGAACAAGGAACACACCAGGCAGGTCCGAGATACTGTTGTGGAGAAGTTCAAAGCCGGATTTGGATACAGAAAGATTTCCCAAGCTTTAAACATCCCAAGGAGCACTGTGCAAGCAATAATATTGAAATGGAAGGAGTATCAGA